>CM008285.1:32926621-33075063 GCA_002319775.1 Fagopyrum tataricum
TCATTAACATTCATCATACTTTCATAACAAATCTAACCACACAATTCGAATCTCTCAGGTAGTAACCTCTGCAGATCAAGACTAAGTAAAAGACTTACCTGAGAATTCGCAAACAACCAAGTCAACCTACAGTTAGTTTATTGCCTTCTGCAACACCTGTAAGGAATATCAGATTCCTCGTATTAAACTTCTCGCTTCAAACATCAATTAAATTCATTCCTTTGAATTTAATTAGGTTTACGACGTTTCCGAATCTTAATTTAATTAATTAATTCTTTAATTAATTAATTAAAATTTCGGCAGCGTAACATTTTGCCCGAAGGCAATTTCATAACCACCTGTTATCAGATCTCGTCATTCAAACAGCCTAAGATCATCAGAATAATTAAACGAACATAATGGAACTTCCATTTATCCATTTTGACAAGCCTAAGGTCATATTAGAGTAACCCTCAATACGGAAAACGAATAAATTCATAACTTATTCGTTACTAACCCGATTGACGAACTGAAAGAAGATTCGGAATCACGGACGAAGGCTACGCTCCGACACCACCAATTCACCGGAAACTGAGCGACGGAACTGGCCAGGTAGGGGATATGCACGACCTGGCCTTAACTTCGACAGAAACGCGAAACGTTGGTATCGAAATGAAGAGAATGAAGAGAGAATCCGAAACCTCAAACGGAATTGAAATCGGATTACAAACGGAGAGTAGATATGAGTTTGAAGGTTGAGAGAAATCAGAGCTTTTACGAAGAAATGTGAAATGAAATGAATTAATAAATGAATTTCCGCTATTTATAGCGAAGACGATAATTATCTTTAGCGAAGTCGATAATTATCCTTTTACCGTTCGAAGGCGGTTTGAGCCCATTCTCCAAACTTCTCGAAATTGGAGTGATAAATCCGGAATATTGTGTGGATAATTATTCCACAATTTCCTCGGAAAACGCAAATCCTAAGCCGCCTTTCTTAGCCGCTAAGAAACAAAATACGACTCTTTTGGCCGTTTTGCCTTTTCATATTAGTTCACATCTAGGACATATCCGATGTCCTGATCATTCTCTCAACTGCATTTTTATTAATTGGAGCTCCCAAATGCTCCAAATAATACCGGAGGGTAAAAATTATTCCCCGGAGGAAAAAAGTGAAAATTTTCTCACAAGTCCAGGAATTACACCCAAGAACATAATGGTGGAATTCATACTCATCATTTACGCATTGTTTGCAAGTTATGAGTCAATTACTATCGATGATTAATTAATCATCATTAATTAGGATTAAGAAATCCTAGCTTTTACATCTCACCCCCCCTTAAAGAAAAGTTTCGTCCCGAAACTTTAGTACACAACTCGCGAGAAGACTGGATCCATCAGTCACATAAATAAACTATTTTTGCATTTCATGCAACCATAGGTTATTACCACATTAGCGGGGGTCATCGAGCTCACACTAAGGGAAGTCTATCACTTCCTAAGTTAGCAAACACAAGCCAATGCAAATAAGCAAATAATCACATTAACACATAAGTTAGTGAAAAAGTTAAGTACTACTCTTTACCTCTTTCCCAATCGCTGAGCAAAGAGTTAAACACCTCTGGATAATTTCTCTCCATGTGTTCAACTGTTTCCCATGTAGCTTCTTCCATCCCCCTTCGGGACCACTGAATCTTTACTAATGGAATTTCTTTGGTCCTTAACTTCTTCATCTTTCTATCTAAGACAACCATTGGATATTCAACAAAGGTCTGATCGGGTTCCACCTCAATATCATCATAGTTGAGTATATGGCTTGGATCCGGTTGATATTGTCTTAGCTGTGATACATGAAATACTGGATGTACGTACTCCATCCATAGTTGGCGGTAATTCCAAACGATATACCGCTTTACCAATTCTTTCTAGAATCTCAAACGGTCCTATATATCGAGGGCTCAACTTTCCCTTAATACCAAATCATATGACTCCACGAGTTGGTGATACTTTCAGCCAAACTTGTGTCGCTATTCTAAACTCCAATGGACGTCGTCGCTTATCAGCATAAGACTTTTGTCTACTCTGCGCTGCAAACATCCTTTCTCGGATTAGAGCAACTTTCTCAACATCACTTTTGACTTTGTCTGAAGCTGTATCTATGACATTTGCTGGCTCATCCCAACACAACGGAGTTCAACATTTCCTTCCATATAGTGCTTCATAGGGTGTCATTCCAATGGATGCATGCCAACTATTGTTGTACGTGAATTCAACCAATGGCAGATGATCTGGCCATACCGGGCCCCAATCAAGTACACAAGATCTCAACAAGTCTTCCAAAGTCTGAATAGTTCTTTCTGACTGACCATCTGAATGTGGGTGAAACGCAGTTGTAAAATTCAACTTGGTTCCCATTACTATTTGTACTTGATTCCAAAATCTAGAAGTAAACCGTCCATCTCGATTTGAAACTATGGTTTTAGGAACTCCGTGTAATCTGACTATCTGATTCACGAATTCCTCGGCCAATCTGTTTACAATCCAACTTTCCTTGATTGGAATGAATCTTGTTGTCTTGGTCAATCTATCCACCACCACCCATATGGAGTCATAACCTTTGCTACTACATAGACTAGTTATGAAATCCATAGTGATGTGCTCCCATTTCCATTCTGGTATCTCTAGTGACTGAAGTTCTCCTCCCGGTCTTTGGTGTTCAATCTTAACTTGTTGACATGTTTGACACCGTGCCACAAACTTGGCAATGTCATTCTTCATACCCTTCCACCAGAAGTATGGTCTAATATCCCGATACATCTTATTTAATCCTGGATGTATGGAATATGGTGTTGTATGGGCTTCAGCAAGAATCTTTCTTATGATCTCATCATCATGAGGCACACATATCCTTCCTTGGTATCTAATCATATTGCCGTCGTCTATAAAGAAGTCTGAACTTTCGCCATTTATGATCATTGACCTCACTTTGGTCAGATCAAGGCAACTCAGTTGTTTTTGTTGGATCTCTTCCAACCAACTAGGCATTATCTCCAAGGTACATAGATACCCTTGATAATTCTGAACCCACACTTCGATGCCAATACAAATCAGATCCTTTTGTATCTCAGGTTGTGCAGTTAAACGGGCAATTACTTTTTCTTGAACTGACTTTCTGCTCGGTGCATCAGCAACCACATTAGCCTTACCAGGATTATACAATATCTCCAAATCATAATCCTTTATCAGCTCTAACCATCTTCTTTGCCTCATATTCAACTCTTTTTGAGTAAAGATGTACTTCAAACTCTTATGATCTGTCATAATCTTGCACGTTGTTCCAAATAAGTAGTGCCGTCAAATCTTCAGTGCATGAACTACCGCTGCTAACTCTAAGTCGTGTGTTGGGTAGTTCTACTCATATTGCCTCAATTGTCTAGATGCGTAAGCTATGACTCTGTCATTTTGAATCAGAACACATCCTAGACCCATCTTGGAAGCATCACTATAAACAATGAACCCTAGAGTTCCATTCGGCTGAGCTAACACAAGTGCAGTTGTCAATCTTTTCTTAATCTCTTCAAAACTTGCTTGACATTTGTCAGTCCATACAAACTTTGTTTTCTTCTGCAAAAGGTTGGTCATAGGTCTGGCTATGATGGAGAACCCTTCCACAAAACGTCTATAGTATCCCGCTAATCCTAGGAAACTACGTATCTCCTTCACATTTTTGGGTGGTTCCCACGCTAGCACGGTTTCAATCTTTGATGGATCAACTCTGACTCCTTCTGCAGTAATCACATGTCCCAAGAATGCAACTTCCTTCATCCAGAAATAACACTTGGATAGCTTGGCATAAAGTTTCTCTTTTCTCAACACTTGAAGTACTGCTTTCAAATGGTCTGCATGCTCCTTCTTACTTCGTGAATAAACCAGTATATCATCTATAAAAACCACAACAAATCTGTCCAAGTATCCGATGAAGATCCTATTCATCAATTCCATAAACGCAGTAGGTGCATTAGTTAATCCAAATGGCATGACCACAAACTCGTAATGTCCATACCGAGTTCGGAATGCCGGATATCCTCCTTTTGAATCTTCAGTTGATGATAACCTGACCGCAGGTCTATCTTGGAGAAAACCGTCACTCCTTGTAATTGATCCAACAAATCATCAATCCGTGGAAAAGGATACTTGTTCTTGAACGTTACCTTATTCAGTTCTCTATAGTCAATACATAACCTCAAGGTACCATCCTTCTTCTTCACAAACAACACAGGCGCTCCCCATGGTGCCACACTTGGTCGAATAAAATTTTAATTTGCCAATTCTTCTAATTGCCTTTTCAGCTCAAGCATTTCCACAAGTGTCATTTTGTAAGTTGCTTTAGAAATTGGTCTAGTTTCAGGCTCTAGATCATTCCTAAAGTCAACTTGCCTCGTAGGTGGCAATCCAGGTAGTTCATCTTGAGAAACATCCTTAAACTCACGAGCAATTGAAATTTCTTTCAATTGAATTTTTCCTTCTTTCTCCAAAGCATAACAAAAATATGCTTGACAACCCTTTTTCATCAAACTAACAACTTTCATAGCAGAAATCATAATCAATGGCTCTTAGGAATCACCTCCTTTGAATACATGATAAGTTCCGTCCTTAGCTAACATTGTTACTGTTAGTGTTTCTGCATCTATATTCGCCTAATACTTGACCAACCAGTCCATGCCTAGAATCATGTTATCATTATCCAATCCATGCCTAGAATCATGTCATCATTATCTAATCCAATTATAAGAAAATCCGTTGGCCAATCTACTTGACCTAACCTCCACGTACACTTTGACTTATTTCTTCTCCAATGTTGGAAGAAAATCCTTGAGAAGACATCATCCCTCGAATCCCACAAAACTTGGCCATAAGCCCCGGTTGACTACATTTGAAGCATGTAGTTGGACTTTTCGGAGAATCCTTCTTGTAATGATTTGATCTCCATAGTTGAAACACGCTCTTCCCTTCCAGTTTCCCCCTGTCCATGGTTTTGGAGGAGACCTTGTTCCTTGAGTCACGGGTTTCGTACTCGCAGGTTTAAAGAAACTTGGAGTGGACTTATGTCTCTTTCCTCCACAAATTCGAAAATCCACCTCTTTCCTAAAGCCTTGTATTGCTTCAAGCTTTAGGGCTTTCTCTTGATATTCTAACAATGTCAGATCTTCAAAACGTGACAATGTCAAGCTGAGAGAGCATTTTCAGTCTATTCGCAAACAAGCTTACCAATTGACCCGCAGGTGGTGCCTTCTCACCCAATAAGGTATACTTCTCATAAAATTTCTCGATTATCTCCATCATCGGAGAATCTTCAACTATTGCTTCCAGAAAATACTTCAACAGGTTAGTGCGGACTGCAATCGGGCAAAGGTGTGTCCAAATCCATCTCTTGAGAGTCTCATAATAAAAAATGATCGCATAGTTTCTCATTCATCAACATACAACGTTTTGCAAAAAGGTCGCCGCAAGTTTCACCTCAAACTTTCCTGGTACTCTTATATCCCAAAAAGTCATGTCAACTACCAATCAACTATCATCTCATGAGCTCCTACACACAACGGCACATCTCTCATTTGTATGACTCTTAGTCACTTCTCGAAAGGAAGTTCACTATCCTCTTGTTCCACAGATGGAACATCTTATGCCTGGGGTTCAGTAACTCGTGCTTACCCTTGCGCTTCTCTCATAGCAAAAGCTCTCTCTACTATTACATTAATCATTTCCTACATCTTCTCATCTCGTGCAACATGATGGTTAGAGGTACTTGACCTTGACCTCCTACTATCAACATTATTCTGCCGTTCACTTCTAGCACGTTGTGCTCCCACTGGCACACTTGCAGTTTTTGCTCGTGGCGCACTCGCAATGAAGCTGCAACTTTCTTGTCTCTTAATCAAAACAGTCTTGGTTGTCATTTCAAGACTTTTACAAGCCGTAACATTCGAGATCGTTTTCTCAATAAACATATCCACTACGTATAACAGTAGTGATATCAAGTAGAATATTAGGAATCTTAAAAAACTAGAGAGAAAACTACACTTACAGGGAGTCACGCTGAGGAGTGGTAAGGCAGTGATTATTCTCACAATCCCGACTATGCATATGATTTTAAATTCACCAAAATCATATGATAACAATTTCAAAACATTTTTCAAAACCAACCTGGCCTAGGTTGTAGTTAGGTTAAATTGTCATGTCTTATTTCAGATCACATGTGCTCTTGTTGTCAACCTAAGCTCTAATACCACATTGTAACGACCCGGGTTTTTAATAACCCAAATCGCCACTTGGCTAGGGACCACACAGTGGGTCCCATCAGTTAGCCTGACAATAACATCACTTATAGGACCTTGCAACAAGAAGCACAGACAAATAATAAAAACATTCAACCTGTTGTATAAAAGTTTACATAACAAAACAATGCACATGCATACTCCCAAAACGACAACATAAGTGTTATAGATGTAAAAACACAACCGCCGTTCCTGCAAAAACAACATTTGACAACGCTGTACACCGACAAGTGTACACCTCCGCCAACAAGCGGAAAACTCAAAATAAAACAAACCAACCCCTGTGAGATCACTGCCCCGGCGGACCACTTCCAGGAGCTGACATCCCTGCAGCGTCCCTATGAGCAGGAATACCTAAAAAGATGTCGGTATAAACCGTTAGTTCAAGATCATAATTCTGTCCACGAGAGATTCTACTAAACACATATACAATATATGCAACACATCAACCTAGCCATACTATATGCACATGCACCTATGGCCGGAACATTCATTTACATGCTTATTATAGGTCGGTGATACCATCTTATTAATTCATTTGCACTCTGATCGCTTTATGGAGCAAGCCCCTGTGTCAATACCCCATGATAGCAGGCATATCCTATTCGCAACGGTCGTACCCTCCACTCCTAGTATTGAGGGAATCCCGGCTGCGACTCAAAGAGTCTTATCGCCAATCCAGGCTAATACGGCATTCTTACCCAAGTCCATGGGTGTAGCCGGTGCACTTATGTGCCTCGCCCCATATGGGTTATGACCATATGATTACAGGCTCGTTCTCACATACACATATCACATGTGTTCACACATCTTTGTCCGTTAGCTATATGCCACACATTATTAATTCACTGGAATTAATATAACCTTTTCACACATTACCACACATCATAGCTAACACATGTATCATATATATACCCACACATATATATATATACCATAACAATATATGAGCATGTTGATCATAACTTTCAACATTATCTCTAGATAATTAT
The DNA here is from genome assembly GCA_002319775.1 of Fagopyrum tataricum. Taxonomy (NCBI): domain Eukaryota; kingdom Viridiplantae; phylum Streptophyta; class Magnoliopsida; order Caryophyllales; family Polygonaceae; genus Fagopyrum; species Fagopyrum tataricum. Next base: position 32,933,928 of record CM008285.1, read on the forward strand.
ACCACACAACATGCTCAACATTTCATACAAATATCACAATCATCATGGTATAACATTCATCATATTTTCATAACAAATCTAATGCCACACAATTCGAATCTCTCAGGTAGTAACCTCTGCAGATCAAGACTAAGTAAGTCCGAAGACTTACCTGAGAATTCGCAAACAACCAAGTCAACCTACGGTTAGTTTATTACCTTCTGCAACACCTGTAAGGAATATCAGATTCCTCGTATTAAACTTTTCGCTTCAAACATCAATTAAATTCATTCCTTTGAATTTAATTAGGTTTACGACGTTTCCCGAATCTTAATTTAATTAATTAATCCTTTAATTAATTAATTAAATTTCGGCAACGTAACATTTTGCCCGAAGGCAATTTCATAACCACCTGTTATCAGATCTCGTCATTCAAACAGCCTAAGATCATCGGAATAATTAAACGAACATAATGGAACTTCCATTTATCCATTTTGACAAGCCTAAGGTCATATTAGAGTAACCCTCAATACGGAAAACGAATAAATTCATAACTTATTTGTTACTAACCTGATTGACGAACCGAAAGAAGATTCGGAAGCACAGGGACGAAAGCTACGCTCCGACACCACCAAATTCACCGGAAACTGAGCGACGGAACTGGCCAGGTAAGGGATATGCACGACCTGGCCTTAACTTCGATAGAAACGCAAAACGTTGGTATCGAACTGAAGAGAATGAAGAGAGAAATCCGAAACCTTAAACGGAATTGAAATCGGATTACAAACGGAGAGTACATCTGAGTTTGAAGGTTGATAGAAATCAGAGCTTTTACGAAAAAATGTGAAATGAAATGAATTAATAAATGAATTTTCGCTATTTATAGCAAAGACGATAATTAATCTTTAGCGAAGTCGATAATTATCCTTTTACTGTTCCGAAGGCGGTTTGAGTCCATTCTCCAAACTTCTCGAAATTGGAGTGATAAATCCGGAATATTGTGTGGATAATTATTCCACAATTTTCTCGGAAAACGTGAAATCCTAAGCCGCCTTTCTTAGCCGCTAAGAAACAAAATAACGAGTCTTTTTGCCGTTTTGCCTTTTCATATTAGTTCACATCTAGGGCATATCCGATATCCTGATCATTTCTCTCAACTGCATTTTTATTAATTGGAGCTCCCAAATGCTCCAAATAATACCGGAGGGTAAAAATTATTCCCCGGAGGAAAAAGTGAAAATTTCCTCACAAGTCCAGAATTACATCAAGAACATAATGGTGGAATTCATACTCATCATTTACGCATTGTTTGCAAGTTATGAGTCAATTACTATCGATGATTAAATTAATCATCATTAATTAGGATTAAGAAATCCTAGCTTTTACAAGTAGGTTGGCTAATGATATCAGGAGGTCTTGTTTTCAAATATCTCTAACGGCACCGAGTGGTACCAGGCGGCAAGGAAAGGGAAGAAGGACGTCGCCGGTTCGAGTATACTGGGGACCAAAATATAACAAGTTAAGGTATGACCCAAAGTCGGCAGTTCGATACTTGGGGATGACACAAAAATTGTAATAAAGCGTTAGGTATAAGGGAGCAGTATGTCTCGAGTTCGACACATACGGGAAGCAAGGAAGAAGAGATGATATGGAAAGCGAGAAGTATCTAGGCTTCAAGGGTTCGACTCCTCCTGGAAGCAAACTAATAAAGTGAGGCATGAGACTAAGAGTTAGGGGTTCGGTTCTCGTTGGCATCATAATATCGTACAAAGCTTTTGATGAGGAGATGACGACGAAGCTTTTGATGCTCTCTATCGGTTGTTCACTGTGGAAGAGGAGGAGATGACGACGAAGCTTTTTGATGCTCTCTAGTACCGACGGTTCTCGCAGAGGGAGCCTGGTGGCGGTGTGGTGGTGGGGGGGAGTGAAATGTGGTTCAGGCGTTGGTAAAACTGGTGCTCGGAGGCGAGTTAGGGCAAGAGAGAGAGAGAGGCTAGGGCATGGGAGGCTGGTGTCGAGGGAGATGGAGAGATGGCCGGTTGATCCAGCTCGTCTTCAATGTGTTCAGCTCGTCTTCAATGTATGGCCATCAATGAGGAATGCCTACCTTCTATGGCTTGTAACCGTCGTTGACGAGGCAAACGAGGGGCGTGAAAGTCATCTTGCTCGCCTGGTCCGGTGGCGAGGGAAAGTTGGCCGATAAGATGCATTTGAGGCCAAGCAAAGGAGTATATAAAAAATTGCGTCGGAGAGGGGGATCTGGGCCGGTTTGTTACGCTAACTCGACTTGGGTTTATTTGGTTCGTTTCTTTTGATGATCCGGTTCGATTTCCGGAATAAATTAAATTAGAATTTTCTGATTCTTACATATATTGGTCGGAGTCCACCAGAAAATTGCCCGAAAAAACATTCCGACGCAAGTTCATAAAATTGATTTCAAAAAAGAATTGAAAAAACAATTAAGAAAAAATTGCGATAAAAGCAAATCATGAAGGAACAAAAAAAAAACAAACAAAAACATCGTTATTTTTTATTTTTAGGAAAATTTTTAAATTAAAATAATGGAAGATATTTTTCCATTTTAAAGTTTTACAAAAGAAATAATTTTTAACGGAATTTTTTTAATTATTTTCTGAATTAAGTTCTCGATTTTTAAATTTTTTTCTTTTCATAATAAACTCAGAAAAATATGCAATAAACTTTTTTAAAAAACATAATAAAAATGGATTTTTGAAAAAGAATTAAAAAAGATTAGTTTAATTTAGATTTTTTAACATATTAAATGATATTAATTTAATTATATTTATGATTAAATCTATTTCACATGGTTATTTCTTTGTATGGCGCGTAAAAAATCGGTTGTCAAATTATTGTCGGCGTTAAAATATTTTGTCTAAAATACCTATTCATATTATTTTTGGTAAATTAGTTGATATCTCGTTGTTAGGAATTTTCAAAAGTTTATATCATATGAGTTTAAAGGTGGTATTGTATTATGTTTTTTTAAGTAGCCAAATATTGATACTAATTGACCAAATACAATTAAAAAGGTAAAAATAAAAATATTTTGGGACATCTTATAAATCAAAATTAGTATTATCATATTATTTTTAGATATAATCTTTTGATATAATAACATGGTTATATCGATTAACTTTTACTTGTTTATAAATGTATGAGATCATGTAGTTATGGTCAATCATGAAGGGTATTTATGAGGTCGTTGTTGGACCACATTTATGCCATCATTAAAACCACATGTTGATACAATTAAGGTCACGTGTCACATTGACGTATCTATATGGTGTTGGTCGTTGAGACTCAACAAAATTTACTAGAATTACAGGTTGAACATTCATAAATATACACGATAAATAGTCATTAAGTTTAGTTGTCCTGTATAGTTATATGTACATTTGTTACGGTCATCACATGTTAATCACTAATATTATTCACCGATATTAGACTACTTAAGTGTTATTTGATTTGAATTGGAATTTCTTCGTACATTGTCTGATCGTCTGATCGAACCGAACAATCAAAACTCAAGAACTAAAATGATCAAAAAGGTTATTTTTATTAAAATTGTTAACTCAACGAGATCTAATGACATGGTGAAAGTCATTCACATGTTAATCAGTCGTTAAGAAGCTATAATTTTGAATCTCATCTACTTAATATACAATGATTAATTGTACTATGCATAATTCTAGTAAACAATAATTTGTTTATTTTAATCAACGTCATTACGAAAAGGGAATGATTTCCTTTAGACACGCATCCATCCGTCCCCGTTCCCTCTCTGAAAGGCAGTGGAGTCGTAATTGCAACAGTAGCTCTGCTTAACAGCCTAATCCCCAAGCTCTCTACTACCACCACTCCCCCAGTTAACTTTCTATTTCATTCACTCTCTTTCTCTCTCAATCATCTGCTCCCTCTCTCCTCTGCATCCTCGATGCTCGAAACCCTAGGCACTTTGCTGCTCAGGTAGTTAATTGATCTGTTTCATCCATTTTCAAGCAACTGTCAGCTTTTGCAAAGAATTTCATTGTTCCTGTTATGTGAGAGCTCGAGATTGTCAGATCGAACCATGGAAGGGGTTCCCCGCGAAATTCAGAGTGTCGCTCCACCAACGGAATTCACCTACGCTGAGAATGCGGATGGTGATGGTATTTACTTAGCTGAGGCGGAGGCCACGCCGACGCCGACAACTGCTGCAGCGGCTTCCTTGACGGTCTCGGGATCTTTCAAGGAAGAGAAGAGCTCGTCGAGGAGGAGGCAGTCGCGCCGCCCGAGCTTTGATTCTGATGACTTCATGGCTTTGCTTCATGGCTCGGATCCGGTTAAGGTTGAGCTAAATCGGTTGGAGAATGAAGTAAGAGGTTAGAATGTGATTGGATCCCGTTGCTTTGGACTCTTTTAGTTTGGTAGAGTTGTTGATATTTTTACTTATATAATTGGATTTGGATTTTTGACATTTATGTGATTGTGATGGATAGACAAGGACAGAGAACTTTCTGATGCGCAGGCAGAGATCAAGGCGCTTAAGTTGTCTGAACGTCTCAGAGAGAAGGCCATTGAAGAGGTTTCATCTCTAAGTTCATCAAATCTTTTTTTCGGTCGGAAAAGTTCATCAAATCTTAGTTTGCCTATTAATTTTGTTGCCTTTGATTGATTGAAATGCTTTTATTGTTGTTATAGATAATAGCATAGTCAAATTAACATACAAATTCCTCCCGTAGAGTTAAATCACTTAATTGACAGTGTTGTCATCCGTAGAATATATAAACTGGGAACTCCACTCTTGGCACATCCCATACTTTAAGTTTGGTTTGCAGGTTATGTGTGTAGCTTCTCTATAAGGCCAATATTGTCATACATGTATGTTTTTGCGTAGTTACTAAATGTGCAATAAGAATCAGACATTTCCTCTTTTCTAGTGCTTGGTCTTATGTCTAAAATTTGTTGCTTTTGAACAGTTCTCTTTGGTGCGATATTCTGATTGTTCTACTCCTATATCTATTTTAGCTTGTTTTGATCTGTGTTGAAGATACTTGTATATGGACTCTGATATGCATTCTTAGGAAACTAATTGTTCAATGGGACTTAAAATTTCAAGTTGGTGATATTTCCTTTTTTGGTGCTTGGTAGGTCTCTGCTGGTTTATTATATAAATTGATTGAAATACTTAAACTTATGAAACAAGGTCTGGTATTGACATCTTGTGTTTCCATTATGTATGTACTAGCTTACTGATGAATTGGGAAAGATGGAAGAGAGGCTTAAATTGGCAGAGAATTTATTGGACGGCAAGGTGATGCCAAAAAGCCCTTCGTTAGTGTTTAAGAATGCATGCACATTTTCCTTACCTGGATTTAACCAGTTAATGTTGTTTTCAGAACCTTGAAATTAAGAAAATCAATGATGAGAAAAGAGCATCCATGGCAGCTCAGTTTGCTGCAGAGGCAACACTTAGAAGGGTTCATGCTGCTCAAAAGGATGATGACATGCCTCCAATTGAAGCCATTCTTGCTCCACTGGAAGCTGAGCTTAAGCTTACTCGTCAGGAGGTAGCCATAATGAAGTTTGATCTCCTTGGACCGGTTAATTATTCTCATGCTGATTTACACATTATGATCTGTTATCGTGATTTTCTCAGATAGCAAAGCTACAGGATGACAATAAAGCATTAGACCGTCTTACGAAATCAAAAGAAGCTGCTTTATTAGATGCTGAGAGGACCATACAAAATGCCCTTGCAAAGGCTTCTCTGGTTGATGATTTGCAGAACAAAAATCAAGAATTGATGAAACAAATAGAAATCTGTCAGGTCCTTCCTCGTATTTACCTTTTGATTTATCTTCCATATCTACTGCAATGGATTTGGAAGTTCATAGTCATCCCATACTACTTGTGTTTGTTAGGAAGAAAATAAGATCTTGGACAAAATGCATCGTCAAAAAGTTGCAGACGTGGAGAAACTTACACAAACAGTAAGAGAACTAGAGGAGGCCGTGCTTGCTGGTGGTGCAGCTGCTAATGCTGTGAGGGATTACCAGAGGAAAGTGCAAGAAATGAATGTAATATCCAGTTTTGCGAAATTTTTCATTTTTTTAATTTTATTTTTCATGATGATTTGACCTCCTGAATCTGATCTTCAGGAGGAAAGGAAAATATTAGATCGTGAATTGGCTCGTGCAAAAGTAACTGCTAACCGTGTGGCGACAGTAGTGGCTAATGAATGGAAAGATGCTAATGACAAAGTGATGCCTGTCAAACAGTGGCTAGAAGAACGAAGGGTCTTGCAGGTAACCTATTCCTTGCCGCTATTCACCTCTTACTAATATTTTTCTCGGTTGATCATCCTTCCCTTTCTTATCTCTCTTTACTTTTCTCAAACCTGTTATTAAAGGGAGAGATGCAGCAACTGAGGGATAAACTTGCTATAGCAGAGAGAACTGCAAAATATGAAGCACAACTGAAGGTAAGCTATGTCGCATGATTTAGATATTAACGTTCCCACAATATGCTATATCCAGATTTTTCCTATCCTATTCTCCTCCAGGAAAGATGTCAACTGCGCCTGAAGGTGCTAGAGGAGAGCTTAAGAGGAGGTTCAAGTGGAAATAGCCGAACACCACCTGAAGGGAGAAGTGTAAGCAATGGGCGTCGCCAAGCTCTTGTTGGTGGTTCTGACAATCTTGTAAAAGCCAATGGGAGTTTACCTAAGAGATCACCTTCTTTTCAATTAAGATCTTCTTTGACATCTGGCACCAGTATGATGCTGAAACATGCTAAAGGTGTGTCAAAGTCATTCGACAGTGGCACAAGATCATTGGAGAGGTGTAAAAGTCTGTTGAATGGGATAAGCCCAAGTTATGATGTTAGTAGATCTTCTCCTGAAACAAAGGGTACTGAAACACAAAACACATGTGAAGAATCCTCAGAAGAGAAACCTAGTGAGTTTCGACCGGTTGAAGCTGATGATAGTGTCCCAGGTGTGTTGTATGATTTGCTGCAGAAGGAAGTCATAGGTCTGAGGAAAGCCAGTCATGAAAAAGATCAAAGCCTCAAAGACAAGGATGATGCTATTGAGGTAAAAATATTATATCTTTTTTAATGTTTTCTTTCTTGTTTATATACTAGTTTATTGTTGTCCTTTAATATGGTTGCCTTTTATATTCAGATGTTAGCAAGGAAAGTAGAAACTTTAACTAAATCCATGGAGGTAGAGGCAAAAAGGATGAGAAGGGAAGTAGCTGCAATGGAAAAGGAGGTTTCCGCTATGCGGCTTGAGAAGGAGCAAGATAACAAGGCAAAACGTTTTGCCAACATTGCTGCTAATTCTAAGACTCCTTCAGTATCAAGCTCTCAGTTACTTCCTGGAAGGTAACTCCTTTTTTCAAATGTTAATGTTTGAATAAGATGCTGGCACATTTATCGAAGAATAGTGGCTATCTTTTGAATTCAAATTTCAGTGAAAGGTAAAGTGGAAAGTGGTTGCTATTGTTCTCCAGAGTGTTAGGGACATCATATTACTGAATATATGCATAGAGGAAGGGCTTTATATGGGTTAAGAAAGTGTTTGAGCATGCAACTATTTCGAACTTGTTGAACTATATGTGACCTCTTATTCTAATAACTAAATAAGCACTTAAAATGATAGATTGTAAGATAATTTGAGATTGAAGAAAAGGCTAATGATAAATGGAGATATTATACACAACATATATATAGCTTGTAGAAACTTGTTACTAGCGTGTTGTTTAGCTGTGTTGCTGAACTCTGTGACCCATTTACCTCTGAATCTCTAAGAGTGTATGAGATCTGAATCCACAATGTGATCATCCTTATATCCATCTTCCTCTCTTTCAGTTTTTCTCTTGGTGTTTGCTAATTGGCAGTCATTTAGTGTCACCTGAATCCTAATATAGGTTTTAATCATTAAAAAAAAAACATCAGTAGGTCCCTGAGCCCCTACTAAATTGCAAAGGAAGAGATCTAATTAGAGAAAATCCGGTATGGATAAAGAGAAGTGGGGGAAAGTGGGTGTAAGATGTACAAATATTGAGAGGTTAGTGAAGACAGGAGGAACCTTTAGAGTTGTCTTCAAAAATTTCTCTAGTATTACGAGGACAAATCTATGATGTCAAGATTGATGATTCAATTAGTAATTATATTCTTACAGTTGGTGACTCCAAAGACTAAGTAGAATGGTAAAATGACAATGATTTATAGTAACCGTTGTGTAATATCCGCATTTGAATTTTGGACAGAGGCTTGGGACGCGGGGGATAAGAGACAGCAGCAGCCAAAAGGAAGAAGTAAAATCGGAGTAGTAGTTTTGCTGTATGATTCTTTGTTGCATATATTGAGTGGGAAATCTTGGTTACCACATATGCTATTATAAAGAAAAGAAAAGAGAAATGAAGGATGAGTATCAACTTAATTGTTGTAGAATGTGTGCATGAAGTCCTTTCTGGGTTTGTTGTGTGACTTCCCTTAACTACTTACTAATCGACCTGACACTTCCTCGAGATTTTAGTCGGAAGCTGCTTTTGATGTCAGTTACTGTTATAAGATCTTTCTAGAGGAGTTAACTTGACAAATATTATTAATGTCAACAGTTTGTTTTTTTTCTTGGTGTGTAAGATTAATGCACTTATACTACATTTTCCGCTACGGAAGGTGCTCACACGCCTCAGCTGCACCTAAAGTGTTACAGGCGCCTTTTTTTGTCATGATAAGCAACACATGTTCACTCCTTTATTTTTATTTTTTGAAATGTTTGAATTATTTGAAATTACATAGTTTTGAAGTTATGTATGGAAAAGGTTCAGGTACAAAAATGTCTTGTGGTACAGGCCCATACACTAAAATTCTCTTTATTGAGATAATTGGATGAGATATCCACTTCCAATAATTAAAGTTAGTCTTTGTTCCCCTAATAATTTTGTTGATTTTTTATCCATTTGTAGTTAAAGTAGAGAAGTGAGGGAATGAAAGTTAGAAAAACGCAAAAGATCAAAGGCTAGAGTGTTGTTTAAAAAAGAACAAGAACAAACACGATTTAACGAGCTTCGGAAAAATATCCTACATCTCGGGGTATCAAGACATCACCCAATTCACTACTAAACAAACAAAGAAAATACAAGAACAAAATGCAAGAACAACAAATCCGCACAACTTGTAGACTTAAGGGATTAACTATAGAAGTCTCAACAAAGCTTTTACTTCACCAAGAAAAGAAGAAACGAAAACAAGAAGAAGAAAAACAAGAAGCGTTCTTAGTCAATGAAGAATGAGAGAACTAAGAAGTTGGGCACTGGGGCGTTTTTTTTCTTCTTTTTCTTCAATTCTCTCTCCTACACTTGTCTGTAACGAAGCATATATGCATGCAACTCCTCAAAGGCCTAAGTGAAACGCACAATTTCATTTAAAAACTGCATATGGGCTTTTGAAACCTGTCGGGCCCAATACTTAAGTTGCTTTTGAGCCCACTTTCACTTGGACTTTGAAATTAAGTACTTCACAATTTGCCCTCCTAATTCCTAAGTTCATCTAATAGTGAATTTTGAGTAAAACCGTCATCAACCCATTTTCTTTACATTTACGTGACTTCCGAAATAGGTAAGAAATTCCTGCAAAACAAAATTTTCTCACTGGTCACTATTTTAGTGTCAAAATATGTTGGGTTAGTATCACCATCAACCTTATTAACGAGTAATTTATTTGACTCTACTTGTAAACGAATATAATGATATCTAACATCAATATGTTTAGTCCGTTCATGATAAATTGGATCCTTACAAAGATATAAAGCACTTTGATTATCCATGTATAAAGTCGGCATAGTAGACTTACCCTCTATCTCAAACAGAATATTATTAAGCCACACAACTTCTTTACAAGCTTTAGTGGTAGCTACATACTCAGCTTCGGTAGAAGATAAAGCTACAATAGGTTGTTGTTGAGATTTCCAAGAAATACAGTTTCCACACCAAGTATATACATAGGAAGTAGTAGATTTTCTATTATCTTTATTAGAAGCATAATCAAAATCTACATAACCAGTCAAATCATAAGAAGAATGATGTTTAGCATATAACAGTCCAAAATTAACAGTTCCAACAATATACTTCAATAGATATTTCATAGCTTCCTAGTGTTTTTCACCTCGGTCAGACATAAACCTGCTAAGAGCACTAATAGCAAAGGCAAGATCGGGTCTAGAACAAATCATAGCATACATGACAAATCCTACAACAATATCATAGGAAATCTTACTGATGCGAGATTTTTCCTCTTTAGACATATTCTGGACACGAGTTAAATCGAAGTGCCCTCCTAAGGGTATTTTAGAATTTCTAGCATCTTTTAGATTGAACCTATCTAACACCTTAGTCACATAGTCAGATTGGGAAAGCCAAGTTTGTCCCTTAGACCTATTTCTTTCAATTTTTATCCCTAGAATTCTTTGAGCAGGACCTAAGTCTTTCATATCTGAGGGAATTTTCCACCTCATTTATCTTAGCTTTGGATTTACAGATTAACAGTATATCATCCACATAAAGCAAGATATATAAAGGAGAATCGGTTTTGACAGATTTAAAGTATAAACAGTGATCATATTGACTTCTTACAAAACCTAATATTTTCATGCATTTATCAAATTTGATGGTTCATTGTCTAGGAGACTGTTTCAAACCATATATGGATTTATTTAACAACACACACATAATTAGAGTTATTTTTGTCTATAAAACATTTTGGTTGTCTCATATAGATAGTCTCATAAAGGTCTCCATTCAAAAAAGCAATTTTAACATCCATTTGTTCTACTTCATAGTCATAAATTGTAGCTAAAGCAATAAGCAATCTCATGGTCTTATATTTCACAACATGAGCAAAAATGTCATTGTAATCTATACCTTCCTTTTGAGTAAAACCCTTAGCCACTAACCTAGCTTTAAATCTAGGAGGGTCATTAGATTTAATGCCATCTTTGATTTTATAAATCCATTTGCAGTCAATAGTTCTAACACCATCTGGTTTAGGAACTAATTTTCAGGTTTTGTTCTCATGCATAGAGCTAATCTCTTCATTCATAGCAGCTAACCCAAACTTAGATTGACTAGACTTAATAACATGCTCATACAACTCAGGAGTATAAGTATTAACAATCACATCAGCAATCAACATAGCAAATTCTACCAAATTATTATCCCTATTATACACAAACTCACAATGTTTATATAAGTAGGATTAAAATATTTTGGATTGGTGGCCATTGATAGAAAGAAGTGGTCTTCCGGGAAGTCTAGCTCTAGGAGCTCTATCAGAAGTAAGCTGATACTCAGACAGGTCAATAGTAGTAGGAACAGAATCAGAAGAAGAAATAGGAGAAATGTCCGAATTAGTTACAGTCCCGATTACAGTCCCAGAAGTTTCAGCATTGACAGAAGCTGAATTAGTTACAGCCCCAGAAGTTTCAGCATTGACAGAAGTTGAGTTAGAGTTAGAGTTAGAGTTAGAATTGCTTACAACCACACCTAATTGGCGAGGTGTGTTGTCTTATGAGCTGTGTTCCAGCTCAATACTCTCCTTGATTTGTTCAGCAGCAACATTAATAGGAGCATTACTTGTGTGTCTTCGAAAAACACCAATATCAAATTCTTCAGCTGCCTCAAGGGTGTCACTTGGTATGAAAAAATTTGCTTCCTTATCCCTGTTAGTATTCTCAACAGTAGAAGTAAGGAGATTTTTAAAATGAAAATCAGATTCATTAAAAATTACATCTCTACTAGTTAAAACCCTATAACCACCAGGTTGTATAACAAGTAATTTGTAACCTTTGACCCCTTCCGGATAACCAAACATCACACACTTGAGAGCTCTCGGATTTAGTTTACCTTGAGAATGATGAGCATAAGTTGTACAACCGAAAGGTCTTAAGTGTTCTATATTTGGTTTTTGACCAGTCCACATTTCTTGTGGGGTTTTAAACCCTATAGTAGAATGAGTTCTATTTATCAAATAAGATGTTGTAATTACAGCCTCTCCCCAAAGGGACTGTTTCATACCTGCAGAAAAAAGCATGCATCTAGATTTTTCCAGCAAAGTCCTATTCATCCTCTCAGCAGTCCCGTTCTACTGAGGGGTTCCCGAGGCAATCAAATGTCGTTTTATACCATTTTGTAAGCAATACTTATTAAATTCATGGTTACAAAATTCTAAACCATAGACATTTGAGCTTATGGTTAGAATCATTTTCAACTTTGTCTTCCCAATAATCAAAGTCAGTCTTTGTCCTCCCAATAATTTTGTTAATTTCCCTTTGTAGTTAAAGTAGAGAAGTGAGGGAATGAAAGTTAGAAAAACGCAAAAGATCGAAGGCTAGAGTGCCGTTCGAAAAAGAACAAGAACAAACACGATTTAACGAGGTTCGGAAAAATATCCTACATCCTCGGGGCCTCAAGACATCACCCAATCCACTATTAAACAAACAAAGAAAATACAAGAACAAAATACAAGAACAACAAATCCACGCAACTTGTAGACTTAAGGATTAACCCTACAAAGTCTCAACAAAGCTTTTACTTCACCAAGAAAAGAAGAAACAAAAACAAGAAGAAGAAAAACAAGAAGTGTTCTTAGTCAATGAAGAATGAGAGAACTAAGAAGCTGGGCAGTGGGGCATTTTTTTTCTTTTTCTTCAATTCTCTCTCTTGACACTTGTCTGTAACGAAGCATATATGTATGCAGCTCCTCAAAGCCCTAAGTGAAACGCACAGTTTTATTTAAAAACTGCAGATGGGCTTTTGAAACCTGTCAGGCCCAATACTTAAGTTGTTTTTGGGCCCACTTTCACTTGAACTTTGAAATTACATACTTCACACCTTTGTAGTTAAAGTAGAGAAGTGAGGGGATGAAAGTTAGTGGTGATAGGGGATAAGTATTTATCCCAGTTGTTAAATATGTATCTCATACACTAAAATACTCTTTATTGAGAGAATTGGTCTACCAGTTGTACATCGGCCTTTCAGTACCACATGTGAGACCAAATTAGGAGATAATGGGAACACTCTTGAGGGTAACCCGTTGCTTCCTCAAACAGAAATAAGGAGTGGAACTAGTATTTTGACCATACCCTTGCCTACCCCAACAACCACGCTAGGATTGAAGCAGACTACATTAGTACGTGCTAGGAAAGTTTGACGGCTTGGACTTCAACGTCTGACAACAGAAGATGGTGCTCTTATTGACTTCAACAAATTTTACCAAGTTCTTGAAGGAAGATCCATCGAATATATCCCCTTAAGACACTTGCCCGGGTTTACCCGACACGTGTATGTGGACTATATGTGCAAAGGATGGATCCTTGACCATCTAGATGATCCACTATACATGAAGTATTGTAGGTTTAACACGTCAAAGGAACATTGGTCTGCTCTAGAAAACAAGTGTTAAGGTCACTAAGAAATTTGTTGTGGCGGGTTTATGTAACTTCAAAATGGTAGATTATGAGCCTATCATAAACCAAGCTAAGGCGCATCAATTGTTGATACATGAGATCTTAGGGTAAGGGGATGCAAATTTGTGGAACAGTTCAGGTTGTAATACTGCTTGAATATTTTCACTATCTTTGAGTGATTTCAAAGCTTACTTGAGATATAAGAGGAAACCTATGCAATTTGTGAAACAATTATGGTTAACTAAGTTTATAGAGGACGCTATAGCGTTTGCTAGACCACACGCGCGCTGAGAGCGAGACACGTCGCGGTTTTTAGATTTAGGGAATGACTTCAAGCTGAGGGCCTTATGGATATGATGTTGGGCTGACCACCTATCATTTTGTTTTTGGATGGCTTAAATCCTTCCACATCTGGTTTGACCAAAACTCAATTGCAGGCCTAAGATCACCTGGTTTGACTTTTCAGTCAAATGCAAGCCTAGTGGACGGAAAGCCCAATCGGTTGGTCCAACACACGATTGTATTTATCCAATCCACGAGATTTGATCTTATCCTCCAAGATTTTGTTTTAACTTTTTCAGATGGAATGGGTGGACTAGAGTGAATCTCTCGGTCCAAAAACCTCATCCGGACTCCTATAACAGAGAGCTGATATCTCATTCTAAATCACACCAACACACCAACAAGCAACGATTTCTCTAGTCCTCTCTCCTTCCCGTCCGAGATTCCGAGTTTGAGAGTACTTCACTCGTAGGCTTCCAAAGCTGTTTTGCAGTATGAAGCAAAGGGCATTTGTGTCCCGGGGTTCTGAACCAATCAAAACCATTCGTAATAGGGTGGTTTTAAAAATAAGGAAAGAGCATATCGTCTCTGCCACTCCTTTTCAATTTCGATTCGTATGATTGAGTTAGTTCTAAACTTCCCTGACATTCTCGATATCTATATTGAGTTCCTATGTTACCAAATATCGAAGACCGTCGTAGTAGGATGATGTAGAAAAAGAGTAGCGCAATCGTCGGAGGTCGTCGGCACAATATATGTGCCAACGAAGGCCACTGGTGTTCAAAATCATTCCCATATAAGAACATTAAATTCAAACTTAGCGTTTAGTTCAAATTTTTTTGGTAGAAATCTATATCAACAGATAATTTTTGTTTAACTCATTGAGTATTATCAACATCTAATAAATCCATCATTATACAAATACGTACCCTTTGGATTTTTCTATTATATATACAACAATCCCTTAGCTAACAAACAGAGACAAAGTGCAATATATTGAGATTTTTTTAACCCAAAAAAATAATTTTTTTATTGTAATGATAAAAAATTCCTTTTACCCGACTGCATGAATTTTTTAAAATTTATTTTATTATCGCATTTGTCTTTCATTTTTTCTTAATGTAGTCACAATTTCTTTTCATTTACTTCGTACAACTTCTTTGAGTATGAAATATTATTTGTGTTATATTAACTTTTTATTTATGATAGTTAGTTCATGTATTAAATTATTTCACTCTATTCTATCATACACGACCATATATCGATCACTTTCTTTAACCGGAAACCCTACCTCCAATCCAGCTACCACGAACCGTTATAAAATATTGTTGGAAAGGGAAAATGCAAAATAAAAAAAAACTTGGAAAAAGGATAAAAGAGTAAAAACCGACCTCTCCTAAAACCCAAATCCTTCAAAAAAGCCTTCTTTCTCCTTCTTCTCTCTCACTCAGCCGCCTCCACTTCCCTCTTTCTGGAAAAGGAAAAAAAGGAAAATGGAGTCTCCGGCAACAGTCCTCCGCATAAACCACCACAGCTCCCTTAACGGAATCTCTAGCAATCTCAATCGAAACCCCTCCCTCTCCCTCCGCCGCCTCCCGTCCACCTCCAAATCCTCCTCCATCCGAATGGCCCTCCAGGAAAATGGCCCCTCCATCGCCGTCGTAGGAGTTACAGGAGCCGTCGGGCAGGAGTTCCTCTCCGTCCTCTCTGACCGAGCTTTCCCCTACTCCTCCATCAAGATGCTGGCTAGCAAGAGGTCCGCCGGAAAACCTATGACCTTCGAAGGCCGCGACTACGTTATCGAAGAGCTCACGGGCGAGAGTTTTGATGGAGTTGACATCGCTCTCTTCAGTGCTGGAGGCTCAATCAGTAAGCAATTTGGTCCGTTGGCGGCGGAGAAGGGGACGATTGTGGTTGATAACAGTTCGGCTTTTCGGATGGACGAGAAGGTACCGCTTGTGATTCCGGAGGTTAATCCAGAGGCAATGAAGGGGATTAAGCTTGGGAGTGGGAGAGGTGCGCTTATTGCGAACCCTAATTGCTCCACCATTATCTGTTTGATGGCTGCTACACCTCTCCATCGCCGCGCTAAGGTGAGAAGACAAATCCAAATTGATTTCTGCAATTTTCAACTGTTTGTGTTTGAATTGTTCTACTGGCGATTTAAATGTCTTGGGATTGATAAAGGAAATTGGTACGTGCAGGCATGTAAGATAGGAAGTAGTTGAATATTTATTAGCTATACTTTCTTAGAATCCTGCCATGGCAATAGCTTTGTTAGATATTTGTATTTACTTGCCCCAAGTACGCTAATCAGTAAAATTTTGGACCTGGGAGCAAGTGGTTTGCATATGTGTGCAGTTAGGAATGAATGATTGGTTGTTGCTTGTTAGATGACAATGTGTCATGCTGCTATTTGGTGAAAACTATGACATTATTAATTTATTATACACTTATACTACTAAGGGCCCTTTTGGTTTTAAATGGAATGGAGACGAATTAGTCCATGCGTATATTCATGAAGATTTTGGGAATCATTCTTTGTGGTTTGAAGTAGTTACAGTAAAATTTGATTAGTTTTGATACCTATAGGTAACAAAATGGGGGGAAACATGTGCATTTTGCATGAAATCACGTGGAATGATTTTATGAACAATGTACATGAGTGGAATAGATACATTTTCAATCTGTTTCCGTTTCCGGAGTTACAAGTCTACAATTTGGGAAGATTATACATAGGTTTACAGTTTTTCCCCGATCCACCCTAGGCATATGGTGCTGTTTCAGTTTTGGCTGCTTAGTTGCCTCTGCAGTTATAATGCCTTTCCTTTTTCCTCAATCTTTCTTGGGTAATATGGACTTGCAGGTGGTACGCATGGTTGTTAGCACATACCAGGCAGCTAGTGGTGCAGGTGCTGCTGCAATGGAAGAGCTTGAGCTGCAAACTCGAGAGGTTTCCACCACATTTTCTATGTGTTTTTTTTTTGTTCACCTTAAATTTCCTCTCTTTTTTTTTTTTTTGCAGAGTAAAGTTTTAATCATCCTTTTTTCTTGTATAACTTAGGTTTTGCAAGGGAAGCCACCAACTTGTAACATTTTCAGCCAGCAGGTACATTCTTTTATATCAGCATACTCTTGACTGTACAATATCAATGGAAGTGGTTTTATTTATGTGGCATGTAACACTAAAGTTTTTGTTTATGACTATAAACCCAATGTTTATGTATGCACTTTTAAATTTGGAGACGACTCTTGAATTTAAATTCAATGTTGGACCTTGCTTTTGAATTTGGGTGATGTTTTCTTATGCTTTCTTGCACAATTTATGAGAAATCTTGCTGATAATGAATTACTACTTGCAGTATGCATTTAACCTATTCTCGCACAATGCACCTGTCACTTCAAACGGTTATAATGAAGAGGAAATGAAGTTGGTGAAAGAAACAAGGAAAATTTGGGTAAGCACTTGACTCGGCTTTCATTCTGTTTAGCCAAACTAACCTGTAGCTTCTGATGGTTATTTATTGATTCAAATATTTCTTTAGTTAGTACATGCTTCCATTAATCCATTATAACATGTTTTCTGTTCTCATTTTGTAGAATGACAAAGATGTTAAAGTCACTGCTACATGCATCCGAGTACCTGTTATGCGTGCACATGCTGAAAGTGTAAATCTTCAGTTTGAGAGTCCACTTGATGAGGTAAATTTTTAAAGAAGCTCATAGTGTTGTGGCTTGTATTGCAGATCGCTGTTAGGTTTTGATTCTATGGCTTTTTTTTTATCCCAATTTTTGAGCGTTATCCTCATGCACTCGGCAGTGCCGAAAATGCTCCCTTTTTGTGAACTAATCTCTTTTCTTTTCTTTTTTATTTATTTTTTATTTTTTTTATGTAGGACACGGCAAGGGATATACTTAAGAACGCTCCTGGAGTGGTAGTAATTGATGACCGGGCATCCAATCACTTCCCTACACCGTTGGAGGTATCGAACAAAGATGACGTCGCAGTTGGAAGAATCCGACGGGATGTTTCACAAAATGGTGATCATGGGTGAGACGTTTTTTCCAAAACTGGGCTCTTCATTCATATACACTGGAATGTTCACTTGACTAACATGATTGCTTCCACAGGCTGGACATTTTTGTTTGTGGTGATCAAATACGCAAGGGAGCAGCCCTTAACGCGGTCCAGATTGCCGAGATGTTGTTGTGATTTGGTCTTCAGTTCCCCTGGATGATCCTTAATTTGTTGATCTCATTTTTGTTGTGATAACTATGAAGTAGGTGGAAATTTGTAATTTCACTGAACATCAATGGTTTCTTGTGTAATTGTACGGTATTCGTTTTATGTTGAAAGAGAGGGGAGCGGTTTTGGTCCGTCTTGTGATAACAGTCATTATTTGTTATTCCCTCTTGGCCTTTTCTATCATCAAGATCTTCACAAGTCCTTTTGATACAAGAATGTTGCGGCTTGTAGAATGTATATGACGTTTCTATGAAATATTTTATTCTAAACAAAATAGTCGTATATTTTCCCTACAAGCATGTTACTATACTTCCATAGGTATTATTAGTCATTAAACGAATAATCTAAACATTTAGTTCAAGTGTTAAACGGCTAAGAACCCGTGAAAATTACCTTTGTACCGATTTAGCATCAATGAGAATTTGAAAATAACATCAGTGATTCCGGTGGGTATAAGAGAATTTGAAAATGTCTATCTGGCTACACTTTTGTGCAGTTGTACATATGTATCACGTCACCGGCCAAAAAACGAATTACCATCCAATGGAAGGAAACACATGTTTTTCCTTTAAAAAATGAATCTATAGAAAATATGCATCCGGCCAGAGCCTTATTATACAAGAACCAAAAAATGCTATGCCTTTTCTTTTCTTTTCTTATATAATGTTCGTGTCTGCTCTAATATGAAGAATTTTGTTTACCCGAAGGATTGGTGGTGTCGAATGTGCAGGGACGAGATGTTTTTGGTGTAAGACTTTCTTCCTGCTTGCTAGGTGTATTTAACCAACCATTCCAAGCTCTGTACGAGATAATTATGTCAATTACCAGGAAATATATCACTATGAAAGGGGAAGCATATCCAGATTACACATACAATGCTAGAACTGAATTTTGATCAGGCCACTTTTCTTATACCTTAATGCATTCTTGTAGATCGTCCACAGTAGTTCTAACATGGGCCTGCAAAACAGGTGTAGGTTAATTTAGCTTTCAAACTAGCAGAGGGATAGCTTTGAATTAGAGCTGAGGAGAATCAAACTTCAGTATGGAGTAGAAAGTATAGACTATTGGAGGAGGATTTTATATGAAACTGACCCATCACATCTCAATAGCCAAATATAAAGATCTGACATAGTAAATGGGATATACCTCCATGACACGTACACAGGAATCCTCTTGGTTGGATGCAAGAGAAGCTAGCATGACTATACCTGCAGCTACACTAGACGGCCAAAACTGAAGCAGCTTGTGATCAAACATGGCTAGTTCAGACAGCTGCTTCACCAAACTCTCCATTTTTTCATCTGCATCTGCAGCTTTTAAGTAGAACCTGCAGGTTTTGCTTTTTATTATTATTTTGTATAATCTACTTACTATATTAAGTATTTTGATGAAATGTATTGCCATGAAACTATAGCAAATAAGATACCATAGGAAGTTGTAGGTTGTTGGTGTGAAGCACTGGAACTTGAGCTCTTCCTGAACAAGCCATTCCATGGCTACCACTTCAGGTCGTCCATAGACATTTTCCTTCACCTGAAATGTCGTTTGTAGGACACTAGAAAATAAAAATCAAGTCAATGTATGTAAGTTAGTGGAATTGCTTTATGGTGAAATGTCTCTATGTATATTAACCAAGTGAAAGAACACACAAATTGATTGAATCACCTTAATTAATACAAGGAAGGGAAAGCAAGAGACAAAATTAAAGCATTTCTCAATATCAAAGAGCTAGATTACCAGTTGTAAGGCTGCTTCTCTTCGATTCTGGTAGCCAATGTGAGGCAGGCTATGCCTACAATTTCCAAGTTTCTTCTGTTCTCAAAGAATCCTTTGCTTAAAAATCTGTCAAGGAGGCGAACAGCTAGGTACGTTGTTTCGCTATGGAGCTCTTTCCTATCAGATGTCTGCTTATTGCACAAACCAGTATAAATGATTAACCCATGTATCAGTTCTCTTGATAATACGAGTAAAGCAAGTCAGCTATTGACAGAGCCCAATTCAATCATGAAACAGGCTTAATAAAGCCAATATTTTACATATCTTGATAAATGATAGGTAGTCTGTTTTCAGCAATGCATGTAAATGTGGTCTTAGAACCTGGCTTTAAGTGGTTTCCCTCTTCTGTAGCTTATGTCAAGTATCAAATAAAAAGAAAATTAAGCGAGAAAAGTTTTAACCTACAACTTATACTACATTTTCATTTTTTTGAACTTTTTTCGAAAAAAAGACTAAAAGATGCTAAAAAGGGACGCGGCTTCCGTTTGTAACCTCTACTACTGCGAGCTGGAAGATGGAAAATGATGACATGCTAATTGGATTGTGAGTAATAATGGTCTAACTAGTGATACACGCTGCTTATTTGTCAGTTTGCAGGCAATCCAAAACAAAATGCATATAAGTAATTATCTGAGAATAAACATGGGAAGGCAAGCACGACAGGATTAAGTAAAAATTATAGAAGTGGATATGTCATGTAAGCTTTGAAGTTTGCTATACAACACATATTCAACTCAATTTTGTTTCCACATGGAAAAATTGTATTTACAGCATAGAATGAACATATTTTGGTTTCTAGATTGCTTGATTTGTCTAGCCCTTTTAATGAACAAATACATTCCTGTAAATTTAAATTTCGGTTCTCCTCTAAATATTGATCTCACTAAGAATTCCGATCTTTCTAGAACACTCAGCGAATCTATTGAAGATGTTGACTAGACTACTCACGGTAAACAAATAACAAATTAACGATAAAAATAAATCAACTGACCAACACAATAAATAAATATATAAATGAACAAATCAGCTAACGAAGTCTACATTCCACAACAGATACTAGAGACTTTTCGTCATGCTTTTATATGTGTCTAAATATCATTGGTAAATTTTGGTTAACGACTCTAAATCTACAGCGAGGACCCCATAAAGTCATAGAGAATTGCAGGCCTAGCTAACCGAACAAGTGAGCATGCTTATTTGCCAGCTATGTATCTGTTATGATCAATGAGCATCTTTTCACGCACGAGTAACAGAGGAAAGTGCAACTTATTGCAGCTAGAGATAGAGTGAGAAAGCAGTTTCACCTCAACAATCCAGTTAATCATCAACAAACGTTGCTCGTGGATTTGAACGCCGTAATCCGTCGTCGGTGCATATACCGACACGTAATCGTCCATCTTCAATTCTCTCTTTCTTTCTCTGCTTCTCAACCTCTGGTAGCTCTGCTCGTCATCTTCATTTTCAAATCTCCAATACTGTGATCATAAATATAAGCCGGCAGTTTCAAACTTACAACAGATACACCTCAACAGCTAATTTGATTCAACAAAGTCAGATAAATTGAAATTCAACTAAATCTATTAAGCCGTTACCACTAATTCATCGGGGAACTCATCTGCAACACTTGATTGAACCTCATTGAAGGACTGAGAGCTCAATCTGGTGAACTGCAGCCTATACTGCTTGAGTAGAATGGCACGCGGTGAAGGAGTCGAATCTCCGGCCGATTCCTGGGAGAATTGGCTACCGGAGTTGTCCGTCCACAGAGACGTATCCGAAAAGAAATCAGAATCCATATCGTCGGCCAGAACCTCCGATTTGAACTCTGACAAAGCCGAAGACGTACTCTCCAAGTCGTCTTCGTCTGACAGATTCTCAGAACAAACCAGAGCAGAATCGCCGGCTTCTGATCTCTTCACATTGCTCTGCTCAATAGTCGAAGCGGAGTTCGGCGCTGCTTTCATAGCTCTGGAAACCTCAATTTCGTCTTTCCTTGCGTCGTCGACACCGTTTTTCACAAAACTATCTCCTCGTGAGACGTCATCGTTCTTGCTCGGCTTCGATTCCGCATCTGCGATAGAGCATGACTCCACACACGAGGTTTCCATCACCTCGGATTCTCCACCACTTATCCAGTTCCCTCGCTCAATCTCCTTCTGCTTGGTGTAAGATCTCGTCATCCTCCGACACTGATCGTTTTGGATTCCGGCGCCAGCAAGAGAGTCTTTGGTGGTGTTGCATGAGACCTCGTCGTAAGTGGAGCTCACCGAGATGGAGAAGGAAGCTGGATTTGAAAGACCGACTGGAAAATCGCTTTTCCTTTTAGAGATGTTCTGTAAAGAGATCGGAGAGAAGAGACTTCGCCGGCGACGAGGGAAATTGGAACGGAGCTTCTTCGTGCAGATCAAGTGTGGTGGAAGAGGAGAGGTGATCTTCCGCTTGGATTCGCCTGTTTTAGTCGTCATAGTTGGGAGACTTTTGAGTTATTATTACAGAGTGGGATTTTTGAGAATTGAACTGAGAAAACTGAGACTGATGCAGGTAGTATTGCTTTTATACGGTGAGAGATGGTGGAGAGGGACGTGGTCGGTTAAGCGGCGAGTGGAGGATTGTGTTGCAAGTTGCAACCGTTAAGTTCATTTTCGTCCACTTGCTGCTTTGGGTAGCGGGGGATTCAAAATCAGTTCCATTCTGTTATTTTTTTAAAAATATTTTTGTATTTTTCTCTCTTGCTAGTTTATCCCTCTCCTTATTTTCCTACCCTCACTTTTTCAGTTGTTTTGTACTCCATCATGTAGAGAGTAACTAGTGCAATGTTTATAAATAAATAAAAACTAGTGCAATGGTGATTTTAATTATTTTTTTATGTTTATTTGTTCAAATAACTAAAATTCATGCATCAAATATTATGATAATAGTCTATTTATTTTATAACCTTAATCTTGTGCGAGTTGATTTTTTTTTGAATTATAATGTATAGCCCAAAAGAAAATAAACGAATGATAGCGAAATTCAAAGATTGAAAATCGGTAATAAAAAAATAAAAGAATGATAGCAACATGGACATATATGGTGAAAAACGATTGATAGCCGAAAAGAATATAAAGAATAATAGTGAATAGAAAAAAACGAACGATAGCAAAAGAATAACGACATAGAGAATAACCTGGAAAAAGATACGACGAAGCAACCTAGAAATATCTTCAAATAATCAAAACCCTAAAAATATGAAGAAATATGATCAATATAGGAAAACGGGAATTGAATGGAAGACGATGGGATATGATCTGTATATATATAGTGTGAGAATTTTAGCGTGAATGAGAAGTTTAAGTTTTATTGTCAACTAACTTACAAGATAAGATATTTCAAAATTAAAATTAAAATATTATTTTAACATACGAGAGAAGTTTATATAGATGTTTTAGTTAAAAGAATTTTATGGTTTTAATTAATAATTTAGTAGATATTGTTTTAACGTGGAGAAGTTTTAGATAGATATTTTATTAAAAGTATTTTATAGTTTAATATATAAAATTCAATATACCTATACTAAAAGAGTCGTAACTAAAATTTACCTGACTACCTTTCAATTTTTTATGAGAAATTTTTTTCTAAAACATGTAATTAACCTAATAAATCTTATTTATTAAACAAAAATTTGTAACTATAAATTTATATTAAATATAAAATAATTCTACCATTTTTGTATATTTGATTCTGCAGTTCAATATTAAGCTTTATTTACGTTTAATATTTATTGAAAACCTTTAATTAATTTTTGTTGAGATTTTTTGTTACAATTATTTACATATTCTTTTTTAAATTGATTTGTTTTTAAATTGGTTTGGTTTGTTTCTAAATTCCTCGATTACGTGATTCGGTTTTTCTTAAAAATAAACTTCTTTTGTTGTTTTAAAAACTAAAAAGATTTGATTGGCTTTTGAACATAAATCCCAATTTTCCATCGAGATTTCATTACATATTTTTCTATTTTATTTTTGTACAAAATAAAACGAAAGATTTTGCTATTTTTTTAGTGAAGCAAAAATTTGAACGAATAACAATCTCGTCGAAAAAGCTTTATTTTAACATAAATTATGAATTCTATTTTTACTAGGAAAAAGCCTTGAAATATGATGTTTTTATAAATACGTAGAGTTTAAAAAACTAGAGAAATATGGACAAAATATTATGAATTATGATTGATTGTTGTTAGTCTAGGAAAGCATGCTCTTTTTTATTTGGACGTTAGGTTTTAAAAACCAAAGATTTGAGGAAAAAAATATGAATTATTATCTACATTAAATTGTTTAATTAAGATTAAGAAATTAGTGTTTACCTATAAAGTTAAAACTTATTTAAAAAATTCAAATCTTTTCCAGAATTTTGATACGATATGATTTGCCAAGTAAGATTTGATAACTTGAATTGATTTTTACTCTTTATCTATAATTGATTTTTACTCTTTATCACTACTAGAAAAATAGGAAATGCCGACGAGTGATATCGACGGAAGTTAACGTCTGTATATTACTGATGGATGAATTTACGGGATTTACTGATGGATTAGTTTGTCGATGGTGATTATCATCTGAAATTATTATTGGATTAAAAAAATATTTTCATATATATAATATTTTCTTTTATGTTCAGCAATTTTTTTAAATTAATTGCTAGTCATAAAATTGAAGTACACCTAATATCGTGGTCAAACTGTGACATTTATAGTGATCTTTTGTGTTGTTTATGCAACGATTATGAGAAACACAGCAAAATCTAGGATCTATATCTATCTCCTATACTAAAGCAGTCTGTGAAGTTACGCGTTGCACAGTTTGGTAAATTCACGTCATTAAATTTACACATGCCACGGTCATGTGAATTCACGTCATTAATTTTACACGTGTCAATTTTTTTATTAATTCAGGTCTCACCGTGTTAAAACAAATTATTTTAAAATATTTAATTTACAAATTTATTTTAAATATTTTACTAACTAATTTTTTATTGTTTCACTCCATCAACTTTTCACCACATTTTTCATAAGCCAAACAAATTAATAAGCAACTAAATATAATAATTAACTAATTTATTTTAAATATTGAGTCTTCAAATTTTTTTTTAATCTACGTCTAACTTTTCACAAAATCTTTTTTTTTTCATGTGCGAGGCTGATTTAACAAAGGTAACTTTATTTACAAATAGTTATTTACCTTAAATCTTATAAGTTCATCTATGTTATAAGTTAATCCCTCATCAAAACATTCAACGTAAGCCACATCCAAAATATGAGATTGTAGACTACATAACACTTAAAAAGAAAACTTTTTCTATGTTTACTATCTAAAAGAAGATTTTGTTTGTGATTCTTTCTTAGCGGCAAGATACACTTTTATCAACTAAAATTTTAATTTTTAACTAAAAAATAATTTTTTTTCTTATATTCTTTGCTAACCGAAAGATAATATTCTATACAATAACAAAATAAATTCATCTTATTCTGTTTATTTATATTTTTTAATTGAGCGTTGCTTTTTTTTTTTTTATAACATAAAAACTTCATTTTTTCTCTGAAACTAAAATTTTATTATTTTCTAAAATCAATTTTTAAACTATTAAAAATATTTATTCAGTTTTCAAAATAAAAATCTTACGAAAAAAACGTTTTTTTAGAATAAGTTTTTTTACATATAAAAAAATTGATTTTAATATTTTTGAAAAAAATTTAAGATTTTTAAAATTAATTTGTATAAAAATATTTTTAAATTATTTTGAGTTTAATTTATAGTAGTTATTATTTTCTAGTTTTTTTCTTTAAAAAAAATCTGTTAAGTAATATTTTCATTTTAATAAATTGACATGCCTATTAGTCTTATTATCATTTAGACATTTCACTATTTAAATTTAGAGAATTTCATTTGGTGTCCTCGAGGTTTTGTCTTTTTCGGTTAGTGTCCACTAAGTTTTATTTTTTTCGCTTGGTGTCCTTAGGGTTTTGATTTATTCAAATTGGTGCCCATTTTAATACAAAACTTGTTATAAAAGGTGTATTTTTTTAAAAATAAATGAAATATTATAAAAAAAACTGATTTTTTAACAAATAATTTAATTACTATAGTTGCCATCCACCTAAACTATTTTTTAAAAATAAAAACCTAAATTAACATCTTTTTTATTTATTTGTATCTTCAATACTTTTACAATATAGTATTTTAAAAAAGTCATAGATTTGATTCTTAGCCATGAAATAATTTTATTGTTAGATTTGATTAATGTGTTTACTAAGCCTATTTACTTAATTTATAATAGTTAGGTGTATGTTCCTTTTTTTCCAATTGACGCTATTTATATAAAAAAAAACTAATTGAAATTTGTTAAGTTAGATATTTGTTCATTTTATGCATCTAGAATAATAATGATTTAAGACATTTAAATAATTATATCTGGGCAATTTTGATTTAATAGTATGGGTGTTTGTTAGTCATAAAATCAACCCATAAATTCCAATTAGTTTTTTTTATAAGTAGTATTAATTGGAAAATTTTTTTTTGGGAACACACACCTAATTGTTATAAATTAAGTAAATAGGCTTAGTAAACAATTTCATCTAATCGAACATTAAAATTGTTTCATGGTTAAGAATAAAATCTATGGCTTTTTTTGAAATACTTTATTGTAAAAGTATTTGAAGATACATATTAAAAAAAAATAATTTCGGTTTTCATTTTTAAAAATAGTTTAGGTGGGTGGCAATTATAGTAATTTAATTATCTGTCAAAGAAAAAAAAAATTGCTAGTATTTCATTTATTTTTAAAAAATACACCTTTTATAACAAGTTTTGGATTAAAATGGGCACCAATTTGAATAAATCAAAACCCTAAGGGCACCAAGCGGAAAAATGAAACTTGTTGGGCACCAACCGGAAAAGGCAAAACCTCGAGGGTGTAAGAGCCTTAGTCTTTCGGACCGAGTTCCGTCCTTAGCCGAGATTGGCCTTGCCGCACCCGCGGGCATGATGGCCGCCCCTGCGGGTTCCCACTCCCGCGGCCCAGTGAACCGCCCCTGCGGTTTCATGCGGCTGCAACCGTTTTTGTTGACCCTTTGACCCGTTCTTTACTCTTTCACTCCCTTTACCCTTCCGTCCTTTGGTTGCTGAGCAAGTTTTCACATTTTCCTTACCCATCTTTCACGTTCCCCTTGCTTCTTCATCTCTTCCTTTGACCTTGTATGAGAATTCTTGGAGTTTGATAAGGTTTTGGTGTAGTGTTGTGTTGCTGAAGGTTGTGTGAATGTTTGTTGAGCTTCTGAGGCCAGCTAAGAGTCTATTCTGTTCTTCCTTGAGGTATCACAACTGTGGAGGTGAGCTTCTTGCTCCTCCTTCCTTCTTTTCTTTCTTGTTCTTCCTTCTTAGCTTAGTAGTAGATGAATTGAGCATAGTTTAACGTTTGAATGTGTATATATATGTATGTGTGTGACTATGGAAGAGAGCAGACGTGATTTGATCACGTGAAGAGTTAAAGAGAAGCCGCGAGATTACATTCTGCACTGTCGCCGCCCCGCGCCTGGAAACCGCCGCCCCTGCGGAGACCGTGCCATCGCGCCCGCGCCAGCGCCTGCGCCGTGCCTGCGTTAGCCTGCAGCCTTGTCACCGCCCCTGCGGCTTCTACCTGCCGCGCCTGCGGGTGATCTCTTCCGCCTGCGTCCTTAGTTCACGCAGGTGCGTCTTGACCCGGGACTACGTATAGTTAGGTAGTTCCTTTCCTTTCTAGTATGAGGAACTTAGTACCATGCTAGGATTCGGATGTTGACGAGTATGATACAAGAATGCCGGTTAGGGCTTTGAGATTTACGAGTTGGATATGATTCCTTATGGATCCCTTGGGTCTAGGTGTGACCCCTTTGTGTGATAGTAGATTGATATATCTATGTGTGCCTTGTATAGGCTATGTTGTCCTCTAGTTTGGAGTGGACGTTTCTGAGAGTTGTACGTAGCGAGTTACTTCTGAGATCGAGGTAAGTCCATAGGACTTACTTAGCTACTATCCCTATATTGGATGTATGCTTGAGTGGTGTGTGTTATATGCTTTATAGCATGTGTTATTATGGTCACCGACCTATGTTATATTGACCGCCCATTGTAGTGGCTGTGACAACTTACCTTTCATCCCGTAGTGGAGTCTGGGAAGTTCTCTGTAAGCTAGTTAGTTTTGGTATACGGGAAGGGCACCTACCACTCCATATGGTATACGGGAAAGTGCGCTGATACCACTCCAGCTAGCTATTGCACGCAAAGACGAGGGTTATATATACATTCCTCGTGTCACGTATATTCATATACATTTATTATACGATTGAGTGTTGGACTTATTAAAGATAATAAACCGGGTAAATGTGTGATATCATGATGATGTGTTAATATTATTGATGTGTGTTTGTGCTCTAGCATCTTCTTATATATGTGTATAGTTAGCTAACGGTTTTATACCGTGTTGTAGATCCTTTGCAGGTTAGGAGAGCTGCAGAGTGATCTAGAGGGGTGATCTGCTGAGGGTTCCGTACACGGGGCGTATTCGTGGGATATGGGTTTTTTACGTTGTACGGATTCATCTTTTGACTTTGTACTCAGCAGTACCTTGTATCACCTTTTTGATATGTATATATATATATATATATATATATATATATATATATATATATATATATTAGTTTTATGTTTTGTTTTAATCTATTGGTGTCTTGTTGTAAGATTCAGTGCCATTTTTGTCAGGCTAGGGTCAGGATCCATTGTGAGATCCTAGCCCAGTGGCACTCCGAGTCCTACGGATTTGGGGTGTTACAAAGTTGGTATCAGAGCCCAGGTTGACAACAATGGCACTAGTAATCTGCAATAAAAGTTCGAATAGATAAATAAACAGAACCCGAAAGGGGTCTGACTTTTCAAAAGGTTTTGGTTTTGAAATGAGTACAAATGTTTTATGATATCGTGTACGTGAACCATCGCCCCTCTGAAGATCTCGACAGTATATATATATATATATATATATATATATATATATATATATATATATATATATATATATATATATATTCTGCTGTGATTGATCTGTTATATATCTATACATATGGCATATATATAGCCTTCTAAGATAGGTTTACGTCTTCTGTAGATGGTTCAGACTAGAGCCTTACCTGCAGCTAGACGAGGTAGAGGTAGACCCCCTCTAGGTAGAGGACGGGGTAGGACTCCTGCTGACGGTTCACATGCAGGAGAGATACATGAGGAGGTTGTTGAGAGCGTCGTTCCTGAGACTAGGAACGGGGAAGCTGAGAGACAGGGGGCATAGAGAGCCCAGTCTGGCGAGTCTGATCGTATCTCCATGGGGGGATCAGAGTTCCAAGCATATATCAGACGTGTAGAGGAGGCTGCCAGAGCCGGTAGACGTGCCCCAGATTTACAAGCACGGGAGGGACCATCTGAGAGGTCCCACACCGTTACTCAGGTACCAGGTGTACAGGTACCTGCTGCTGAGATTTCCAGAGCACCGGAGGAGCATAGAGGGCCTAGACCAGATACCTGGTTGAAGGCATTCCATCAGATGGGTGTACCCCCTTTCACTGGGAAGGTGGGGTTGGAGGTTGTGCTCTGGATCGGGCATGTAGACTCAACTCTGGAGTCTATTCGATGTCCAACTAACAGACAGATCGAGCTGGTTCAGACTTTATTCCGGGACTTGACACAACATTGGTGGAGATCAGTACGGGGTCAGGTTACCAGTTATGATCAGATGAGGACGATGATTAGAGAGCGTTTCTGCCCTGCCTCATTGAGGAGGGAGAAACTGCGAGATTTTGTTGAGGCTGGGTTTGAGGATGTACCAGTCTCTGAGGCCATCAGGAGGTTTCAGGAGGAGCTGACATTACTGGGACCAGCTGCACCTTCTGCAGACCAACACGTTTATCTCTTTTCCCGACGACTGAGGGATACTACCCGGACCTATATGGCGGGATTTTATTGTGAGACTCTTACAGATTATCAGGACAGAGCTTCCGATTATGAGAGGGAGCGAGCTGGTCAGAGGAGAGCATCTCAGACCGGAGGGTCTGAGAAGAGGCAGCGTACAGGGCAGACCAGTGGTACTGGTGGTTCTGCTAGTGGTTGACGTGGTCAGAGACGCCAGAGTCAGCCTTCATCTGCACCGGTTGCATAGAAGGGACGTTAGTGTTTTAACTGTGGAGATCCAGGGCATATAAGGCCAGAGTGCACGAGGCCATTGGTGACTTGCTACACCTGTGGTAGGCAAGGTCACCGGGCTGTTTACTGCCGTCAGGGCGGAGCTTCTTCTCAACAGGGTTCTTCTCCTGCTAGTGCAGCGGGAGGTGGGCAGAGGCCACCTCAGCAGCAGTAGACTCAGGGATAGTTGAGGGTCCCAGATCGCCCTACGACTCAGGGATCTGCTCCTGGGCCGAGTAGAGGTAGAGGTCGTGGTGGGGGCACCAATGATACTAGAGGCCCACACGGTCGTGTTTTTGAGCTGAGGAGTGCAGAGGAGTCAGCTGCACCTACTGCTACAGGTACCATTCTGATTCATGGTTTACTTATTAGAGTTTTATTTGATATTGGTGCTACGCACTCTTTTATTTCTGATGGTTGTGTAGAGCGTCTTGGTTTAGATACAGTTGAGAGGATGCCCTTTATTATAAGGTTACCCGATGGTGGTAGGGTCAGAGGTACCCGTGAGATTCACGGTTGTCTCATTTCTATAGGGACCCGTGTGTTACTAGTTGATTTCTTTGTCATCCATTAGAGCATGAAGAAGTCATTCTAGGTATGGATTGGATGGCTAGACATTCTGCAGTCTTAGATGTAGGTAGGAGGACTGTTACCCTCTCTACCGAGTTAGGCCATATAGAGGTTTTCTGAGGTTGGGACCTTGGAAAGGTAGGCACAATTATCAGCGCTATACGGGCAGTTAGACAGATTGCACAGGGTTGTGAGGCCTTTTGGTGTTATGCCATGAAGGAGGGGGAGAGTCCAGCATTAGAGGATATCCCAGTTTTTTGTGAGTTTACTGATGTTTTTGCTGAGCCGTCTAGTTTGCCGCCTCAGAGGAGTGTGGATTTCAGTATCGAGTTAGAGCCTGGTACGAGACCCATCTCGAAGGCTCCATACCGGATGGCGCCTGTCGAGATGCTGGAGCTGAAGAAGCAACTCGAGGAGTTGGTTGAGAACGGCTTCATTCGCCCTAGCGTGTCCCCATGGGGAGCACCTGTCCTCTTTGTACGGAAGAAGGACGGATCGCTGAGACTGTGTATTGATTACAGAGAGCTGAACAAGGTGACCATCAAGAACAAGTATCCACTGCCGCGTATTGATGATTTGTTAGATCAGCTACAGGGAGCGACTGTGTTCTCCAGGATTGACCTGTGTTCCGGGTATCACCAGCTGAGGGTGAGGGAGCAGGATGTGCAAAGGACAACATTCCGGACCAGATATGGCCACTATGAGTTTGTAGTGATGCCATTTGGGCTTACGAATGCCCCAGCCGTCTTTATGGAGTTGATGAACAGTATCTTCATCGAATTCCTAGACCAGTTTGTGGTGGTTTTTATTGATGATATTCTGGTATACTCTCGCAGTGGAGAGGAGCATGCAGGACATCTGAGGACTGTATTGCAGGTTTTGCGGGATAGAGAACTTTATGCTATGTTCTCTAAGTGTGAGTTCTGGATGCCAGAGGTAGCATTCCTGGGTCATATAGTATCAGCTGAGGGGATCAAGGTTGATCCGGCGAAGATTGAGGCAGTAGCAGCATGGACTACACCGACGAACGTCAAGGAAGTACGTAGTTTCCTTGGCCTAGCCGGTTATTACAGACGCTTTATGAGGGATTTTCTGTGATTGCCCGTCCACTGACGAGTTTACTGAGGAAGACTACCAGATTTGTGTGGTCTGATCAGTGCATGCAGAGTTTTGAGTTAAAGAGGCGCTTGACTTCTGCTCCTATTTTGGCACAGCCAGAGGGTACTGAGGATTTTGTGGTTTACAGTGATGCATCCAAGCTAGGCTTGGGATGTGTTTTGATGCAGAGAGGCAGGGTGATTGCATATGCGTCTTGACAGCTGAAGACGTATGAGGAGAACTACCCGACTCATGATCTGGAGTTGGCCGCGGTAGTTCATGCACTGAAGATCTGGAGACATTACCTATATGGTGCTACATGTCAAATCTTCACAGACCATAAGAGTCTGAAGTATATTTTCACGCAGCGGGAATTGAATAACCGCCAGCGTAGTTGGCTCGAGCTGATCAAAGATTTTGATCTAGAGATCCTGTACCATCCAGGGAAGGCGAACGTTGTCGCCGACGCCTTGAGCAAGAAGACACCTCGAGAGCAGGCGATTGCGAGATTGACGATACAGTCTTAGCTACAGAGAGACTTGATCTGGTTAGAGTTGGACATCCAGTTTCCTGATGAGGATGTCCAGCTGTGTACTCTAGAGGTACTTCCCGATCTATTGGATGAGATCCGACAGAAACAGGAGACCTGCCCGACTTTACAGAGGATCAGAGATATGATGTCTCGAGATGAGGCACCCTAGTTTCTGCTTGGAGCAGATGGAGTTTTGAGGCGCCGCGGTCGCGTCTATGTACCTGCTGATACAGAGCTGAGGCAGAGGATTTTACAGGAGGCTCACTGTACACCTTACTCTGTACATCTAGGTACGAGTAAGATATATCAGGACTTGAGACGTATATATTGGTGGGGAGGGCTGAAGCCCGATGTGCCAGATTTGTGGCATAGTGTGCGCCCTGTCAGCAGGTCAAGATAGAGCATTTCAGACCTGGAGGCGAGCTCCATCCACTTCCTGTTCCACAGAGGAAGTGGGAGGACGTCACCATGGATTTTGTTACTGGGCTGAGATCGAGCCGGAGTTTTGATGCCATCTGGGTCATAGTAGACAGACTGACGAAGATGGCACTTTTCATTCCTATCAGGGAGACGTGGCCGGTGAGCAGATTAGCTGAGGAGTACACTAGGCAGATAGTGAGACTCCATGGGGTACCGAGGACGATCGTCTCAGATAGAGATGGATGATTTACCTTGAGATTCTAGCAGCAGATTCAGACTGCCCTGGAGACGAGTTTGCACTTCACGGCTGCGTTCCATCCTCAGACATATGGTCAGTCAGAGAGGACCATTCAGACCTTGGAGGATATGCTGCGAGCTTGTGTGTTGGATTGGGGGCAAGTGTGGACATATCATCTCCCACTTGTTGAGTTCTCCTACAACAACAGCTGGCATGCATCTATTGGGATGACCCCATATGAGGCGTTGTATGGACAGAGATGTCGTACCCCGTTATGCTGGGATGAGCAGAGCAGTGTCAGTGGTTTAGCACCTAATCAGATTCAGGACGATATGGCTCGAGTAGCATTGATTAGAGAGCGTATGCTGACTGTGCAGAGCCGTCAGAAGTCTTATGCTGACATGAGGCGTAGACCTCTAGAGTTCAGAGTTGGAGCCCATGTGTGGCTAAGAGTGTCCCCGACACGAGGTGTTAGGCGTTTTGGCATTAAGGGGAAGTTGAGTCCCCGATATGTCGGACCGTTCGAGATTCTGGATCGGGTTGGGAGCGCAACTTACAGATTAGCCTTGCCTCCGAGTTTAGAGGGTGTTCACCTTGTATTTCATGTGTCTCAACTGAGGGAGTACATACCAGATCCGAGACACATCGTGAGTTATGATAATTTGGTGGTTGAGTCGGACCACACGTTTGTTGAGCATCCTATTGCAGTCCTAGAGCGAGGTATGAGACGTCTGCGTTCGAAGGACATTCCTATGTTGAGGATACAGTGGTCGAGACAAGGACCCGAGGAGGCTACATGGGAGACTGAGGATAGTATCCAGAGGAACTATCCAAAGTTCTATGCCGAGATAGGTGCACCAGTAGGATCACTGAATAGATCTTAGTACTAGCTTGGTGAGTCTTATCTGCTTATATGCTTATATGCTATGACGTGTTTATTTCATACTAGCTTTGATGTGATTATGATCTTATTAGATCTTGTTGTGCTAGTATGATTCTTGCTTATAGCTAGAGATGGTTCTTTCCTCCATGCTATTATGATATGATAGGTTTAGCTGGAGATGGTTCTTTCCTCCATGCTATTTTGATGGACATAGTAGTGCTGGAGATGTTCTTCCTCCATGCCTTTCTGTTATGGATATGATACGGCTAGAGATGTGATTCCTCTATGCCTTGTGATGTGTTTATGAGTTGGCTAGAGATGGTTTTCCTCTATCAGAGATTTCCTTTGGGCCGAGATTGGCCTTGCCGCACCCGCCGGCATGATGGCCGCCCCTGCGGGTTCCCGCTCCCGCGGCCCAATGAACCACCCCTACGGTTTCCTGCGGTTGCAGCCGTTTTTGTTGACCCTTTGACCCGTGCTTTACTCTTTCACTCCCTTAACCCTTCCGTCCTTTGGTTGATGAGCAAGTTTTCACATTTTCCTTACCCATCTTTCACGTTCCCCTTGCTTCTTCATCTCTTCCTTTGACCTTGTATGAGAATTCTTGGAGTTTGATAAGGTTTTGGTGTAGTGTTGTGTTGCTGAAGGTTGTGTGAATGTTTGTTGAGCTTCTGATGCCAGCTAAGAGCATGTTCTGTTCTTCCTTGAGGTATCACACCTGTGGAGGTGAGCTTCTTGCTCCTCCTTCCTTCTTTTCTTTCTTGTTCTTCCTTCTTAGCTTAGGAGTAGATGAATTGAGCATAGTTTAACGTTTGAATGTGTATATATATGTATGTGTGTGACTATGGAAGAGAGCAGACGTGATTTAATCACGTGAAGTGTTAAAGAGAAGCCGCGAGATTACATTCTGCACTGTCGCCGCCCCCGCGCCTGGAAACCGCCGCCCCTGCGGAGACCGTGCCATCGCGCCCGCGCCAGCGCCTGCGCCGTGCCTGCGTTAGCCTACAACATTGTCACCGCCCCTGCGGCTTCTACCTTCCGTGCCTGCGGGTGATCTCTTCCGCCCCCTGCGTCCTTAGTTCACGCAGGTGCGTCTTGACCCGGGACTACCTATAGTTAGGTAGTTCCTTTCCTTTCTAGTATGAGGAACTTAGTACCATGCTAGGATTCGGATGTTGACGAGTATGATACAAGAATGCCGGTTAGGGCATTTGAGATTTACGAGTTGGATATGATTCCTTATGGATCCCTTGGGTCTAGGTGTGACCCCTTTGTGTGATAGTAGATTGATATATCTATGTGTGCCTTGTATAGGCTGTGTTGTCCTCCAGTTTGGAGTGGGCGTTTCTAAGAGTTGTACGTAGCGAGTTACTTCTGAGATCGAGGTAAGTCCATAGGACTTACTTAGCTACTATCCCTATATTGGATGTATGCTTGAGCGGTGTGTGTTATAAGCTTTATAGCATGTGTTATTATGGTCACCGACCTATGTTATATTGACCGCCCATTGTAGTGGCTGTGACAACTTACCTTTCATCCCGTAGTGGAGTCTGGGAAGTTCTCTGTAAGCTAGTTAGTTCTGGTATACGGGAAGGGCACCTACCACTCCATATGGTATACGGGAAAGTGCGCTGATACCACTCCAGCTAGCTATTGCACGCAGAGACGAGGGTTATATATACATTCCTCGTGTCACGTATATTCATATACATTTATTATACGATTGAGTGTTGGACTTATTAAAGATAATAAACCGGGTAAATGTGTGATATCATGATGATGTGTTAATATTATTGATGTGTGTTTGTGCTCTAGCATCTTCTTATATACGTGTATAGTTA
The DNA here is from genome assembly GCA_002319775.1 of Fagopyrum tataricum. Taxonomy (NCBI): domain Eukaryota; kingdom Viridiplantae; phylum Streptophyta; class Magnoliopsida; order Caryophyllales; family Polygonaceae; genus Fagopyrum; species Fagopyrum tataricum. The sequence goes on from CM008285.1 coordinate 32,969,505, forward strand.
GCTAACAGTTTTATACCGTGTTGTAGATCCTTTGCGGGTTAGGAGAGCTGCAGAGTGATCCAGAGAGGTGATCTGCTGAGGGTTCCGTACACGGGGCGTATTCGTGGGATATGGGTTATTTACGTTGTACGAATTCATGTTTTGACTTTGTACTCAACAGTACCTTGTATCACCTTTTTGATATGTATATATATATATATATATATATATCAGTTTTATGTTTTGTTTTATTCTATTGGTGCCTTGTTGTAAGATTCAGTGAATTTGTTGTCAGGCTAGGGTCAGGATCCATTGTGAGATCCTAGCCCAGTAGCACTCCGAGTCCTACGGATTTGGGGTGTTACAGAGGGCACCAAACGGAATTTCTCTTAAATTTAACTATTTGATATTGTAATTTTTAACTTATATAAACTACTTATATTATACAAATATATTTCATTTACATTTTAATATATTATTATGTAATATTGTTAATTAAAATTTTATGATTTGTTTTACTTCTTTTGTTAGTATATGTTTTACACATGACTTTTTATCTATCTTATATACTAAAACAACCCGTGAAACGATACTTCACGCAATTTCGTGTGGTCACCTCATCAATTTTACAGTGTCATCTATTCGTTAATCAACATCACGTACTCTAACATTTAATTTAATAAACCCTAATTCTTTTTGTGATTGATACTACCTTTGGCATTCGAGTATCTCAAAGGATATTGTCCTAAAATCTTCTTTCCCGATTGTAATTGCAGGATTTGGATTATTGCTTGAATTTCAGTCATAATGTGAAACATACAGCTTTACGACAAGTATAACATAACAATTAAGACAATTCACAACATAATGAATTATCAAAAAAAAATTATGACACACAATTATCGTCTAACCCGTGCAGGGCACATGTATAAAAACTAGTATAATACTAAAACATAAGTGAATAAGGTAACTTGTCGTCCTCACGTTAGGCCACCTCAGCTTTTGTAACTTGGCAACACCATATTATGTCACGTCGGATTTTGTCACGTATCATTCTCACATTAAACCGTATATTTTGTAATATTATTTCCAATTTTAATTTTCTTATTTTATCTTCACTCAAATCTTTATTTTAAACAACGATAAAAAATAAACTATGGAGCAAATATTTGGATATATTATAGAAAAATTCCATATATCTTAATTATAGTGTATAATATTCCTTAAATTATAATGTTTTTGTTTAATATTTCACATTCTTTAGTTGTAATGATTAATAATTTATTTTCAACTTTTTATATTGGTTGTTGATGATGTAATTTGTTGTTTTTTTTACATCGTTTTGTTTTTGTATCATTTTAGATTCTGAATTTCTAGATATATTTATTCCTTCTTTTACATTAATATCATTTAAAATTATATTTTTTTTATATAGATCGCAATACATTATTTAGTATTTACGAGTAAAAGTTTTTAGTTTAAATCTTACAAATCCCGTACAAGGTACGAGTACTAAACTAGTACTTTATTAAAGCAGCCGTCAAAATGCCGACGTGGCGGCCTCACGATTTTTCCCCTAAATTTTTTTTATTAAATTATTTATTAAATCATAAAATCTTTTTTTACTAAATTATTAATTTAACCGTAAAATATTTAGCCATAAAATCTTTTACGTTAATTGACAATAAAACCTAAACTTCCCCTGTACATTATAATTCTCCCCTATATATTTCTTATTTCCTTCCTTTTATATTAATATTTTTTTATTTTTTTTAAAAAAATTTAGCCATCAAATCTTTTAATTTAAATTACACAATTTTTTAACGATTTCACGATACTTTTTTTAAACGCTTCTATCCTACATTGACTTAATGTAAGGTTGATAGTTTGAGAACATGTATAAATAGAGGGGTTTTAAGATCAAACAAATCATCTATTATTGACCTTTTCGCTAAGTTAAAGTATATTTTTTTATAATAACGGATTAATATCCTTTACGTGGGTCATTGACCTACTGTTTGGGTCGTTAAATTTGCTATTCCACATTTCATAACTTTATAAATAGAGGGTTTAAACAAGTATAATTTTTATTTATAACGGATTAATAAGTAAGACCGATAACTTGAGAACTTATATAAATTGAGGGATTATAAGTAAGACCGATAACTTGAGAACTTATATAAATTGAGGGTTTGAAGATTAAACAAATCATAAATTTTTCGCCTTTTTGGCTAAGTTCAAGTATAATTTTTATTGATAACGGATTAATATCCGTTACATGGGTCATTGACCTACTTTTTTGTGGGTCGTTAACTATTTTCAGATTTTGTTATCCCACATCGACTATTTATGTAAGATTGATAGTTTGAGTGTATGTATAAATAGAGATTTTAAATATTAAACAAATCATACATTTATTGGCCTTTTGGTTAAGTTCAAGTATAATTTTTATTAATAACAGGTTAATATCCGTTATAAGTGTCGTTGACCAACGATTTTGCTATCCCACATCGTGATTTGAAAACTAAACAAATCAGACATTTTTTTGGCCTTTTAAGTGTTATTTTTATTCATAACTAAATATTTTCAGTTTGTTTAAGGTCAAGTATAATATTTTTAATAACGTTTTATTTGTTAAAAATCTTGTCATGAATTTTATAAAAAAAAAAAATGATATTCATAGTACAATTATATTTTTAAGATTAATATTCAATACCTGATATATAAACATTATAATAAAAATTGTTTAAACAAAACCCGGTGTGGGCAATGAACTAGTTTATATTCAAAATCAAATCTAAAGTTATTTGGTTGTTTGTAATATCTTAGATTTGAAAATAGAGAATACTTAACAATCTTAGGAGTAGGATTTATTTTAAATGTTTATCTTATTTTTTCATCTCTTAAACTAAGGTTACTTGTAGTTTATTTCTGTTCATTTAATTTATAAACACTGAGTTTAATTTTGTACGTGTTTACGTGAAGATTGGTTTAATTCTCTATGGGTTTATTTGGGTTTAAAAACCACTCAAAAATAAACTTATTAGAGCAAGGTTATTTTTACTTGGATGGGTTTATTTTTGTTTAAAACCCGATCTTGGTCTTGTGCTTTTCCAACCCGATATACTTTATTTATTCCTATGTATTCCCCGTCGTTCTTCGAAATTTGTAGGAACATAAGTGTATTTTGAACAAAAATAAACCCAAAAAATTGTAACACCTCAAATCCGTAGGACTCGAGGTGCTACTGGGCTAGGATCTCACAATGGATCCTGACCTTAGCCTGACAACAAGTTCACTGAATCTTACAACAAGGCACCAATAGATTAAAAACAAAACATCAAACTGTTATAAAAGTATCAAAAGGTTTATACAAATTACTGCTGAGTACAAACAAAACATAACCATATACATAATCAAAAGATCCCATATCCCACGAGGACGACCCAGTGTACGGAGCCCTCAGCAGATCACCCCTCTGGATATATAAGAAGATGTATTAGCACAATCACACACCAATGAATAGTAAACACATCAACATGCTTTCACAAATTTACCCGGTTTATTATCTTAATAACGTCCAGTCACTCAAGCGTATATATATATGTGTGTGTGTGTGACACGAGGAATATAACCCTCGCCTTTGGGTGCTCATGACAGCTGGAGTGGCCCCTGGTCACACTCACCCGTGTACCCTGAGGAAATGGGGAGTGGCCAACCGTGTACCAAGTCTGACCCAACCACAAAGAACCGCCCAAACTCCAAAGGGATGAAAGGGACAACTAACAAGCCCTACAATGGGAAATCACTAAACCATAGATTTGTAATCATCATAACTCATGCTATAAAGCAGATAACACACACCACTCATGCACACATCCAATATAAGGATGGTAGCTAAGTAAGTCCTATGGACTTACCTCAACCTCAGGAGTAAACTCAACCACGATCAACTCTCAGATACGTCCACTCCAATCCGGAGGACAACACTGCATAATATCAAGGCATACAACATATATCAGACTCAAATCCATCAAAGGGGTCACACCTAGACCCAAGGGATCCATAAGGATCGTATCCTAACTCAGAAACCTCAAAGCCATAACCGGCATAAACGATGACGTACTCATCATCGTTCTAACCTCATACATATACCTAGCATGCTACTAACTAGCTCATACTAGGAAAGGAAATGATCAACCTAACTCTAGGTAGACCCGGGCGGCGACTTCCAGGCGCGGGGGCGGCGACGGTGCAGAACGTGATCCCGCGACTCTTCTTCAGCTCTTCACGTGATCAAATCACGTCTTCTCTTATCCAAAATCATACACATGCATATACATACATATACTAACATCAACCATTTCCACAACTAGCTCTCAAACTCAGCAACACAAAGCACACAACAACCTCAACAAGGCCACACCACAAACTCCCTTCCAAACTCTAAGGCAAACCAAGAACAAGATCAAGATGGAGGAAGGAGAAGCAAGGAGGACGTGAAAGCGCTGGATTGGGAATGATAAGTGAAGTGAAACCCTTGCTCAGCAAGGTAAGAAGTAAGGGAAAGGAGTAAAGCACGAGTCAACCGGTCAACAAAACCGGCTGCAGCCGCAGGAAACCGCGGGAGCGGTTCACTGGGCCGCGGGAACGGGAACCCGCTGGGGCGGCACACATGCCCGCGGGGGCGGCTAAGGTCGATCTCGGCCAAAGCTAAATCTCGGCTATGACAAACTCGGTCCAAAAGACTAAGGCTCTTACATCTCACCCCCCCTAAAAACAAGTTTCGTCCCGAAACTTGCAAAGTCATGAAACCACTCGGACTCAAAACCGAGGTAAAACCCTCTATAACCTCAAACATAAGCATGGAGGATCATCAACTCCAGCAACAAAACACTATCCAAGGCATAGAGGAAAACCATCTCTAGCCAACTCATAAACACATCACAAGGCATAGAGGAATCACATCTCTAGCCGTATCATATCCATAACAGAAAGGCATAGAGGAAGAACATCTCTTGCAACACTATGTCCATCAAAATAGCATGGAGGAATAACCATCTCCAGCTGAATCTTAAACGTATCCCAATAGCATGGAGGAAAGAACCATCTCCAGCTATAAACAATAATCATACCAGCACAACAAGATCTAATAAGATCATATATCACATCAAAGCTAATATGAAAATCAACACATCATAGCATGTAAGCATAAAAGCACATAACACTCACCAAGGTAGTACTAAGATCTACTCGGTGATCCTACTGGTGCCCTATCTCGGCATAGAACTTTGGATAGTTCCTATGGATACTATCCTTAGTCTCCCATGTAGCCTCATCAGGTTCTCATCTCGACCACTGTATCCTCAGCATAGGAATGTCCTTTGAACGTAGGCGTCTCATACCTCGTTCTAGGCAATCGGATGCCCCACAAAAGTGTGGTTCGGCTCAACCACCAAATCATCATAACTCACGATGTGTCTCGGATCTGGTATGTACTCCCTCAGCTGAGACACGTGAAACACAGGGTAAACACCCTCTAATCTCGGAGGCAAGGCTAATCTGTAAGCTGCGCTCCCAACCCGATTCAAAATCTCGAACGGTCTGACATATCGGGGGCTCAACTTCCCCTTAATGTCAAATCGCCTAACACCTCGTGTTGGAGACATGGGCTCCAACACTGAACTCTAGAGGTCTACGCCTCCTATCAGCATACCACTTCTGACGGCTCTGGGCATTCAGCATCCGCTCTCGAATCAGTGCTACTCGAGTTACATCATCCTGAATCTGATCAGGTGCTAAACCACTAACACTGCTCTGCTCATCCCAACATAACGGGGTACGACATCTCTGTTCATACAATGCCTCATATGGGGCTATCCCAATAGATGCATGTCAGCTGTTGTTGTATGAGAACTCAACTAGTGGGAGATGATCCGTCCACACTTGTCCCCAATCCAACACACAAGCTCGCAGCATATCCTCCATGGTCTGAATGGTCCTCTTTGACTGACCATCTGTCTGAGGATGAAACGCAGTAGTAAAATGTAAACTCATCCCCAAGGGAGTCTAAATCTGCTGCCAGAATCTCGAGGTAAATCGTCCATCTCTATCTGAGACGATCGTCCTCGGTACACCATGGAGTCTCACTATTTGCCTAGTGTACTCCTCAGCTAATCTACTCACTAGCCACGTCTCCCTAATTGGAATGAAACGTTCCGTCTTCGTCAATCTGTCCACTATGACCCAGATGGCATCAAAACTCCGGCTCAACCTTAGTCCAGTCGCAAAATCCATGGTGACGTCCTCCCACTTCCTTTGTGGAACAAGAATGGATTGAGCTCACCTCCAAGTCTGCTATGCTCTATCTTGACCTGCTAGCAGGTCGCACACTGTGCCACAAATCTGGCCACATCGAGCTTCAGCCCTCCCCACCAATATAAACGTCTCAAATCTTGATACATCTTACTCGTACCTGGATGTACAGAGTAAGGTGTACAGTGAGCCTCCTGTAAAATCCTCTGTCTCAGCTCTGTATCAGCAGGTACACAGACGCGACCGCGGCACCTCAATACTCCATCTTCTCCTAGCAGGAACTGTGGTGCCTCATCCCGAGACATCCTCTCTCGGATCCTCATCAGTGTCGGGCAGGTCTCCTGCTTCTGTTGGATCTTACCCAACAGATCAGGAAGAACCTCTAAAGTACGCAGTTGGGCATCCTCATCAAGAAACTGGATGTCCAACTCTAACCAGATCAGGTCTCTCTGTAACTGATGATGAACTGTCAATCTCGCAACCGTGTGTTCTCGAGGCGTCTTCCTGCTCAGGGCGTCGGCGACAACGTTCGCCTTTCCTGGATGATACAGAATCTCCAGATCAAAATCCTTGATCAGCTCAAGCCACCTACGCTGCGTGAAAATGTACTTCAGACTTTGATGGTCTGTGAAGATCTGACATGTAACACCATACAGGTAACGTCTCCAGATCTTCAGTGCATGAACTACCGCTGCCAACTCCAGATCATGAGTCGGGTAGTTCTCCTCATACGTCTTCAGCTGTCTAGACGCATATGCAATCACTCTGCCCCGCTGCATCAACACACATCCCAAGCCTAGCTTGGATGCATCACTATAAACCACAAAATTCTTTGTACCCTCTGGCTGTGCCAAAATAGGAGCAGAAGTAAGACGTCTCTTCAGCTCCTCAAAACTCTGCATACACTGATCAAACCATACAAATCTGGTAGTCTTCCTCAGTAAACTCGTTAGTGGACGGGCAATCACAGAAAATCCCTCCACAAAGCGTCTGTAATAACCGGCTAGGCGAAGGAAGCTACGTACTTCCTTGACGTTCGTCGGTGTAGTCCAAGCTGTTATAACCTCTATCTTCGCTGGATCCACCTTGATCCCTCAGCTGATACCACATGACCCAGGAATGCTACCTCTGGCATCCAGAACTCACACTTAGAGAACTTAGCATAAAGTTCTCTATCCCTTAAAACCTGCAATACAGTCCTCAGCTATCCTGCATGCTCCTCTCTATTGCGAGAGTACACCAGAATATCGTCTATGAAGACCACCACAAACTGATCCAGGAAGTCGATGAAGATGCTGTTCATCAACTCCATAAAAACTGTTGGGGCAGCCCAAATGGCATCACTACAAACTCGTAGTGTCCATATCTGGTCCGGAATGCTGTCCTGTGCACAAATAGCTCTCTCACCCTCAGTTGGTGATATCCTGAGCGCAGGTCAATCTTGGAGAATATCGTCACTCCCTGAAGCTGATCTAACAAGTCATCAATACGCGACAATGGATACTTATTCTTGATGGTCACCGTGTTCAACTATCTGTAATCAATACACAGTCTCAACGATCCGTCCTTCTTCCGTACGAAGAGGGCAGGTGCTCCCCATGGAGATACGCTAGGGCGAATGAAGCCCTTCTCAGCCAACTCCTCGAGTTGCTTCTTCAGCTCCAACATCTCAACATGCGCCATCCGGTATGGGGCCTTCGAGATCGGTCTTGTACCAGGCTCTAACTCAATACTGAAATCCACACTCCTCTGAGGCGGCAAACTGGACGGCTCAGCAAATACATCTGCAAAATCACAGACAATTGGGATATCCTCTAATGCTGGACTCTCCCCCTCCTTCATGGCATAACACCAGAAGGCATCACAACCTTGTGCAAAAAGTCTAGCTGCTCGTATCGCACTGATAACCATGCCAGATTTTCCAAGGTCCCAACCTCGGAAAACCTCTATCTGTCCTAACTCGGTAGAGAGGGTAATAGTCCTCCTACCTACATCTAACACTGCCTGGTGTCTATCCATCCAATCCATACCTAAAATGACTTCTTCATGCACTAATGGCATGACAAAGAAGTCTACAAGCAAGACACGGGTCCCTACAGAAATGGGACAGTCATGAATCTCATGGGTACCTCTGAACCTACTACCATCGGGTAACCCTATACTAAAGGGCATCCCCTCAACCGTATCTAAACTCAAACGCTCTACACAAGCATCAGATATAAAAGAGTGTGTAGCACTAGTATCAAATAAGACTCTAACAGGTAAACCATGAATCAGAATGGTACCTGTAGCAGTCGGTGTAGTTGGCTCCTTTGCACTCCTTAGCTCAAAAACTCGGCCCTATGGCCCTCGGGTGTCAGTGGTGCTCCCACCACGACCTCTGCCTCTACTCGGCCCAAGAGCAGATCCTTGAGTCGTAGGGCGATCTGGGACCCTCTGTTGTCCCTGAGTCTGCTACTGCTGAGGTGGCCTCTGCCCACTCCTGCTGCACTGGCAGGAGAAGAACCTGCTGTGACGAAGCTCCGCCTTGTCGGCAGAATACAGCTCTATGACCTGGTATGCTACAAGTGTAGCACATCACTGTCTACCTCGGACACTCTGGTCGCATATGTCCATACTTACCACAGTTGTGGCACTGTCGTACCTTATCTGTAACTGATGTAGATAAGGGATAACTCTGACAGCTCTGGTCTCGCCCTAAACCAGCAACTCCACTAGTACCCTGTTGAGATGAATCTCTGCCCCGTTTACAGAAAATAGCTTTGTGACCTTGTTTGCCACAAGTAAAGCAAGTCACCAACGGCCTCGTGCACGCTGGTCGTAAATGTCCAGGTTCCTCACATTAAAACATCGTCGACCCGTGGCTGCAACCTGTGTAGATGCGGGGTAACTTGGGCATCACTGGTCTGCCTAGTTCTTTGTCTCTTCCTAGACCTTTTATGCTCCTCTGGAACTTGAGTAATCTCAGCAGCACGTGCCGGTATAACTGGCACCTGAGTAATTCTATGAAGTCCTTCAAACGATTCCCCAAGTGCTGGCAGATCCGGGGTACATCTACCCGCTCTGGCAGCCTCCTCCACTTGTTTGATGTATGCGCGGAAATCTGGTCCCCTCATAATGACATAACCCGAGTCATCAGATTGGACTCGCTGTGGTATATGTCTCCCAGGCTATACCGTTCTCAGTCTCAGAAACAACGCTCTCAACAACAACCTCATGAACCTCCTCCGCTGCAGGTGGATCACCAGCGGGAATCTGACTCTGTCCTACCTCTACTAGAGGAAGAGGGAATCTATCCCTACCTCGTCCATCTACAGATAAGGCTCTAGTCTGAACCATCTACAGAGGACGCAAACCTAACTCAAAAGGCTATATATATATGCCGTATGTATAGATATATATCAAATCAATCACAACAGAATATTTATATATATCTATACTGTCGAGGTCTTCAGAGGGGCGATGATTCACGTACACGATATCCCAAAACATTTGTACTCATTTCAAAACCAAAATCTTTTGAAAAGTCAGACCCCTTTCGGGTTCTATTTATTTATCTATTCGACCTTTATCGCAGATTACAAGTGCCATTGTTGTCAACCTGGGCTCTGATACCAACTTTGTAACACCCCAAATCCGTAGGACTCGAGGTGCTACTGGGCTAGGATCGCACAATGGATCCTGACCCTAGCCTGACAACAAGTTCACTGAATCTTACAACAAGGCACCAATAGATTAAATACAAAACATCAAACTGTTATAAAAGTATCAAAAGGTTTATACAAATTACTGTTGAGTACAAACAAAACATAACCATATACATAATCAAAAGATCCCATATCCCACGAGGACGACCCAATGTACGGAGCCCTCAGCAGATCACCCCTCTGGATCACTCTGCAGCTCTCCTAACCTGCAAAGGATCTACAACACGGTATAAAACCGTTAGGTAACCATACGCATATATAAGAAGATGCATAAGCACAATCACACACCAATGAATAGTAAACACATCAACATGCTTTCACACATTTACCCGGTTTATTATCTTAATAACGTCCAGTCACTCAAGCGTATATATATATATATATATATATATATATATATATATATATATATATATATATATATATATCAATATGAATATATGTGACACGAGGAATATAACCCTCGCCTCTAGGTGCTCATGGCAGTTGGAGTGGCCCCTGGTCACACTCACCCGTGTACCCTGAGGGAATGGGGAGTGGCCAACCATGTACCAAGTCTGACCCAACCACAGAGAACCGCCCAGACTCCAAAGGGATAAAAGGGACAGTTGTCAAGCCCTACAATGGGCAATCACTAAACCATAGGTCTGTAATCATCATAACTCATGCTATAAAGCAGATAACACACACACCACTCATGCACACATCCAATATAAGGATGGTAGCTAAGTAAGTCCTATGGACTTACCTCAACCTCAGGAGTAACTCAACCACGATCAACTCTCAGATACGTCCACTCCAATCCGGAGGACAATACTGCCTAATATCAAGGCATACAACATATATCAGACTCATATCCATCAAAGGGGTCACACCTAGACCCAAGGGATCCATAAGGATCGTATCCTAACTCAGAATTCTCAAAGCCATAACCGGCATAAACGATGATGTAGTCATCATCGTTCTAACCTCATACATATACCTAGCATGCTACTAACCCGCTCATACTAGGAAAGGAAATGATCTACCTAACTCTAGGTAGACTCGGGACAAGACGCACCTGCTAGACACGAGAGACGCAGGGGCGGAACAGGCAACCCGCAGGCGCGGCAAGACTCAGCCGCAGGCGCGGTGACAAAGGCCGCAGGCAACGCAGGCACGGCGCGGCCGCTGTGGCACGGCTTCCGCATGGGCGGCGGCTTCCAGGCGCGGGGCGGCGACGGTGCAGAACGTGATCCCGCGACTCTTCTTCAGCTCTTCACGTGATCAAATCACGTCTTCTCTCATCCAAAATCATACACATGCATATACATACATATACATACATATACTAACATTAATCTATGATCCATTCATCTAATCCTAAGCTAAGCAAAGGAATCAAGGAAGAAGAAAGAAAGAAGAAGCAAGAAGACATACCACACTTGTGGTCCTAGGCTGCAAGGAAGGATCAACCACTTCCACAGCTAGCTCTCAAACTCGGCAACACAAAGCACACAACAACCTCAACAAGGCCACACCACAAACTCTCTTCCAAACTCTAAGGCAAACCAAGAACAAGATCAAGATGGAGGAAGGAGAAGCAAGGAGGACGTGAAAGGGCTGGATTGGGAATGATAAGTGAAGTGAAACCTTTGTTCAGCAAGGTAAGAAGTAAGGGAAAAGAGTAAAGCGCAAGTCAACCGGTCAACAAAACCGGCTGCAGCCGCAGGAAACCGCGGGGGCGGTTCACTGGGCCGCGGGAGCGGGAACCCGCTGGGACGGCACACATGCCCGCGGAGGCGGCTAAGGTCGATCTCGGCCAAAGCTAAATCTCCACTAAGACAAACTCGGTCCAAAAGACTAAGGCTCTTACAAAAATAAATTACAAATAAAACTTTATATAATTTATATATATAAACTCATTAAAAAATAAATTCAAAAATAAACTATAAATCTATATAGACTCATTTAATCATACGTAACTTTCCATTATCCCACCAACACCGTTATTAATATTAAAGACTCATAATCATTGCAGTTGTAATCCAAACTCAAAACTCAAAACTCAACGCTGAACTCAATTATGAATGGAGAATTTTCTCATCAAGGTAAGTCACATCCTCACCAACTACTGTTTTTAGTTTGAAAATTTCGATTGAAAACGGGAATATGTATAGTTTCTATCACAAGTTTTAAGGGTAAATTACATCATTGGTCGCTAAACTTTGAAACGTTATTCTTACTAGTTCTTAAAGTTTAAATTTCTCGTACTAAGTCCTTAAATTTTATAACATTTTTCTTACTAGTCCTTAAAATTTAAACTTCTCTTACTAAGTCCCTAACTAATGAATATTTTGCGCTCATGACCCTTCCATTACTCCAAATTGACGTGACAGATGACATGTAAAAATATTAAATAATTTGACATTATGATTTAAGTTAATAATCTATTGAGATTGAATGTTTAATGTTAATCGTTATAAATTAGGAATAAGATATCAATCTACTGTTATTTGGTGTTAATCGTTATAAACTCATAAGAAATTTATAAATTTCTTATAAATTTATAAACGATCTACCACTAGTCTTCAAGGGAAAAAAAACAAAACAAAAGCTTAATCATCAACTAGCAATGATATAGTATATAAAATAAAATAAAAGCTTAATCATCAAATAGAAATCAAAAAACACTAGATTGATCTCTTAAATCCTAATTTGTAACGATTAACATCAAACATTCCATCGTAGTATTTATTAACTTAAATTCTAATTTCTTTTATCCTCTTAAACCTTAATGAGTTAATGTTAATCAATAAAACTGTTTTTTTATTTTAAAAAATAATATAAATAATTTCAAATCATTAAATGGTTTTTTATATGTCATATGCCACGTCAATTTGGGGTAATAAAAGGGCCATGAACGCAAAAATACTCATTAGTTTAGGGACTTAGTAAGGGAATTTAAACTTAAAGGACTAATAAGAAAAACGTTTTAAAATTTAGGAACTTAAAAAACGAAGTTTAAACTTCAAGAACTAGTAAGAAAAACGTTTCAAAATTTAGGGACCAATAACGTAATTTACCCCAAATTTCAAACTCTTCAAAGTCCGGACTATTGGCGGAGTTTGTAAGTTGTATTTATCATAAGTTTCAAAGAGAGAGCATTTGTATAGTTTCTAACTTTCTATCATTGGTAGATTAGGTTAATACGTATTTCATAATTAATAGGTGGCATTGTTATTGAGAAATGCTATACACCGTAAGAATGTAATGGTATCAACCAAATTAAGGTTCAACTCTATAATTGTATATTTTAAATTTTTAATAAACAATAAATTGTGTTTTTTTCCTTATTTTATTCTGTTTCAAATTATAGTTAATTAATTAAAATAATCAATTTTCAACAAATAAAATAAAATAAATTTCCTTCTTAAAAATAAATCACTAAAAAAAATATTTAACAAAATAAGGTGATATAAAAAAACTTTAAATTATTTATTAATGCGTCCATATTTCCGATGAATACAGTCGTAGGAATATTCATGTCGACGCTATTAGGGCATCTATATTTCTTATAGAAATATTGGTTGTCCTCATTTTCGACGGAAGCTTAAAATCCATCGGTAATCCTAATTGAAATAATGGACGGGAAATCTTTATCGTCTTCTATTTCGTTTTCTCCTTATATATACACGTTTACCTTTCATTATAGTCAACACATATTCTTTTTGTTTATTATCTTCTATTTCGTTTGCTCCTTATATTGTGCTCAAACTATTTGCCTCTTCATTGTTCTCCTCTTTCTTATTTGACTTCTATAATGGTTGCAGATTTAATCTTAACACTCATAAATTATAAACTCTATGGTTGTCTCACTTTTTCAGTTCTACAACAAGTTCAATATCCGGCAAAATATTGTGGAAATTCTGAAGCACCTTTGGCAAGTTGGTGTTCATCGTCGTACTTGTGACGCATGTGTAATCTCCCTGAAATGGATATGAGTATATAAATTTGTGATTGTGATGCATGTGTAATCTCCCTCCATATGTTAATGATGCACATTCTTTGAATGGAACATTTGGAGATAAGTTTGAACTCAAAGACTTCTCGTAAAGATGAATCCATCTCTACAGCTTACGAGTGGATCACCGCCTTTAAGCCTAATAAAGTAGCACCGGCCTCAACAAAACTCAAAAGCAACCGATGAATCCCCTCTTCAGTTCTACTATGAGAGCCAACAATCTTAACCATATAAAGAAGACGAGCATGAAGATTGACCAAGTCCAAGATTTCATGGGAGACTAATCTATCATAAAGCAACAAATCTGCAAATTGAATGACTTTCAAAGCCTTGAGAGAGTAAGAAGATCAGGATCGCCAAGACCATCCCTTCCGTTTTAATACCTCGAGGAGGTTCCTAAGCTCAAGAAGATTGAGGCAATATCATTTTGTCTTTGAGATTCACTGTTAGATGAAGAAGAAGAAGAAGAATTGGATTCAAATTCTAATGGGTTGGTGTGATAAACCCATGATTCTCTATGAAATTGCTCAAGAGAGTGTTTTTAAGTGAATGGAGAGGATGAACAATGCTTGCTCTAATGGGTTGGTGTGATAAACCCATCATTAGAATTATGAATTTTGAAATAATCCCAGGACTTTAAGGCAGAACCTATGGTGTCTTTTATGACGTTCAGAAAATCGCTCCTGTAACAACTTGCTCAACATATGCTCATCTGTTATTAGATATGGCGAGATTTGAGGAGGAATTACAATGGCGGAGAATAGAGCGAGACATGGAACAAAACTCCGGTAGCTCAGGGCTATATTTCTTCATTTTCATAATTGTTAAAGGCCAAACATATTGAGGACATTTCATCAATATTGAACTTGAGATATTCCTAATTTTTCTCTAAACATAATTATAAGACGAAAACATGTTAATCAAAAATATTTCTAAATACAATATCATGCAATTAGAAACAAAATAGCATCAAATTAAATTGCATTTATTATTTTAGAGTTCACGTGAGAGATTTGCATGACATACACATAATACTGAAATCACTGCAATAATTCATCTATAACTTTAAAGTATTAAGAGCATTTCAGCAAGTATAGAAAACTACTTAACTCCCTACTTCAGCTTTTCAAACCGAACTATGCAACAAATTGTAGATGATACGCCATTAAAATAACTGTCGTAGAAAAGCATTATGCGAGATATTGACGCTCGAACATACATTTAATCAAAACACATAATCAAAGAAATGCATAAATTGGTAGATTACCTCAAACAAAAGAATTGGTTTGTGGCATAAAGGACTGTGGAAAATTGATGAACTTATGAATAATTAGTGTTTATTATATATATATATATATATATATATATATATATATATAGTGTTATTTGAAGATTTATGTGATCCAATTTATTTGGAGAAAAAAAGCATATATAAAAAAAAGTTGATTTAAGATACAAGTCGATCGATCCGATTTTTTTCGTTAAAAAGATACAAGCTGATTTTCTTCGAATTATAATGTACTGGGGAAGTTTAAACTAACATAAAAGATAGGATCGGTAGATTTTATTAGATTTTAGGAGATTTTGTTTTAAAAAATAATTTATTAAAGATATTATGGTTAAATAAATAATTTAGTAAAAAAGAATTTTATGTTTTATTAAATAATTTAGTAAAAATAGAATTTAGGGGGAAAATCGTGAGGCCGCCACGTCAGCAATTTGACGTCTGTTTTAGTAAAGTACTAGTTTTAATATCCGTGCCCTGCACGGGTTAGACGATAATTATATTACGTGTCATAAAAAATGTTTAATAATTCATTATGTTGATAATTGTCTTAATTGTTATGTGATACTTGTTGTAAGGTTGTAATTTTCACATTATGAATGTAAAATGAAGCAAGAATCCAAATTCTGCAATAACAATCGTGAAAGAGGATTTCGGGACAATATCCTTTGAGATACACGAATGTCAACGTTAGTATCAATACCAGAAAGAATTATGGTTTATTAAATTAAATGTTAGGGTACGTGATGTGGATTAACAAATAGATGACACTGTAAAATTGATGAGGTGACCGTACGGAACTGCGTCAAGTATTAGTTCACGGGTTGTTTTAGTATATAAGATAGATAAGAAGTCATATGTAAAACATATACTAAAAAAATATGGATAAAACAAATCATAATATTAAATAATAATATATTAAAATTTAAATAAAAGAGATTTACTTAATTTAAGTAGTATGTCTAAGTTAAAAATAATAATATTAAATAGTTAAATTTAAATAGTAAATTACCTAATAGTTAATAAGATTAATAACATAAGTCAAGTTATTAAAATAAAAATATTACTATTTTTTTTTAAAAAAAAAAGAAAACTCAAAATAATAACAACTATCAATTAAACTCAATAATACCAACATAAAAAATTATTGAAAGTGATACACCCAACGTATTTATAAAAATATAATATAACTTAATTTTCCAGAATAAAATTCTAATTCTAGTTTTGATTTGACAACTAATTTTTTACATTTCATTAAAAAATTTAGGGTTATGATATAATGCGTATTTGTTTTCTTAAAATAAATTAATATGTTAAAAGTCATAATTTAATTAAAATATATTTAATTCTTATAAGGAAATCGCAACTTTCTACATTTTTTTTCAAGGAGTTTTTTGTTCTGATTTTGTGTAAATGACAAAAAATATTTAATATTTTTGTGTAAATGACAAAAAAAATTTATTAAAATTATTTGTTTTATATTAAAAAATTCAATATTGTTTAAAAAAAAATATTTTTTGGAAAAAAAGGTTTTTGGTTTTTTTCCCAAATATTTTTAATATAAAATTTATGAGTTTTTATACAAAATTATTTAAAAATATCTGAATTTTTTTCCAAAAAATATTAAAATCGATTTTTTATATGTAAAAAAAGTTATTCTAAATTTTTTTTATTCATATATTTATTTTTTAAAATGAAAAAATATGTTTTTTAATCCCTTAAAAAACGAATTTTAGGAAAAACAAATAAAGTTTTTAAGTTTCAGAAAAAAAATAAAGTTTAAAAACATAAATAAATAAAATATTAAGATTTTTAGAAGTTTTAAATAAAATAATAAAATTTATAAGGTTTAGAAAGTATAATGTTCAATTGAAAATTAAAATTATAAGTTGACAAAATAATAAGATCTTTAAAATTAGATTACAAATCTTAACTATTTCGATTTTTAAATTATAATTAATTAAATGTCAATTAATAATATGCAGGATTGACAAAAAAATTAGTTAGTAAAATATTTAAAATAATTTCGTAAATCAAATTTTTAAATAATTTGTTTAATATGGTGGGACCTGGATTAACAAAAAATTGACACGTGTAAATTTAATGACGTGGATTCACCAAACTGTGTTACGTGTAAATTTAACGACGTGAATTTATCAGGTTGTGCCAAGTGTAAGTTCACGGGCTGCTTTAGTATATAGATAGATATAGAATAGATGAAGCTTAATAACTCTTTTTTTTGAAAGAATTAAGCTTAGTTTTGTATTACTGATAATATATGGACATTACAATGCAAGTTACAAAGCATTAATAAAATGCGAAGTAAAGAGCAATAATTTTAAAATTAGAATAATAAAATCACATAATTGTTGTTGTTGAGAATATGATTAAAAATTTTAAGTATCTACTAAAAAATGGATATAAACTTAATCTATATACTTTTAATAAAGAACCCAATGAGGATAAAGTTGAGGTTTTTACCCCTAATGATAAGAAAATGGAGAAGAAACAAGACCTATTATACCCCCGAAATTTCCATGCTTGAGAGGTGTAAGAGCCTTAGTCTTTTGGACCTAGCTTACCTTAACCGCCCCCGCGGGCATGTGTGCCGCCCCAGCGGGTTTTCGCCCCTGCGGCTCAGGAAACCGCCCCTGCGGTTTCCGACGGCTGCAGCCGGTTTTGTTGACTATTTAACCGTGCTTTACCTTCTCCTTTCCTTTCTTCTTAAGCCTCTTCTGTGCTCGTGAGCAAGGGTTTCCATTCCTTTTTCCAACCTTACGTCCTTCTTGCTTCCTCTTTCATCTCCTTGATCTTGAGTGTGAGTTCTCTTGAAGTTTGCAAGAGAGTTGTGGTGTGGCTTTGTTGAGGTTGCTTTTGTGTATGATTGCTGAGCTTGTGATGCCAGCTGAGAGTGTGTTTGTTCTTTCCTTGGGTGATCACAGCAGTAGAGGTGACCTTCTTGCTTCTCCTTCCTTTCCTTCTTTCTTGTTCTTCCTTCCTTAGCTTAGGATTAGATGAATTGACTATAGATTGATGTTGGAATGTGTATGTATATGTTTGTGTGTGAATCTAGAATGAAGAAGACGTGATTTGATCACGTGAAGAGTGGAAGAGAACTCGCGGGACTACGTTCTGCACTGTCGCCGCCCCTGCGTCTGGAATCTGCCGCCCCTACGGGAACCCAGTCACCGCACCCGCGCCCGGATTCTGCCGCCCCCGCGGCCACTATCCCAGCGCCCGCGCCAACGCCTGCGTTGCCTGCGGCTCTGCCACCGCACCTGCGGCTGAGCTTCTCCGCGCATGCGGATTGCCTTACTCCGCCCTGCGTCTCTTGTGTCACGCAGGTGCGTCTTGTCCCGGGTCTACCTAAAGTTAGGTAGATCCTTTCCTTTCCTAGTATGAGTGGGTTAGTAGCATGCTAGGCATATGTATGAGGTTAGAACGATGATGAGTACATTATCGTTTATGCCGGTTATGGCTTTGAGGTTTATGAGTTAGGATATGATCCTTATGGATCCCTTGGGTCTAGGTGTGACCCTTTGATGGATATGAGTCTGATATATGTTATATGCCTTGATATTAGGCATTGTTGTCCTCCGGATTAGAGTGGACGTATCTGAGAGTTGATCGTGGTTGAGTTTACTCCTGAGGTTGAGGTAAGTCCATAGGACTTACTTAGCTACCATCCTTATATTGGATGTATGCATGAGTGGTGTTTGTTATATGCTTTATAGCATGCGATATGGTTCATTACCGACCTATGTTATATTGACCGCCCATTGTAGTGGCTGTGACAACTTACCTTTCATCCCGTTGTGGAGACTGGGAAGTTCTCTGTAAGCTAGTTAGATTTGGTAGACAGGAAGGGCACCTACCACTCCATATGGTATACGGGAAAGTGCGCTGATACCACTCCAACTAGCTATTGCACGCAGAGGCGAGGGTTATATACATTCCTCGTGTCACATATATTCATATGCAGATATATTATTTGAATGATTAACGTTATAAAGATAATAACCGGGTAAATGTGTGAAAGCATGTTGATATGTTATAATTTATGATGTGTGTTTGTACTCTAGCATCTTCTTATATATGTGTATGGTTAGCTAACAGTTTTATACCGTGTTGTAGATCCTTTGCAGGTTAGGAGAGCTGCAGAGTGATCCAGAGGGGTGATCTGTTGAGGGCTCCGTACACTGGGGCGATATCGTGGGATATGGGTTATTTATGTTGTACAGATTTCTGTTTTGACTTTGTACTCAGCAGTACTCTGTATTACCTTTTGATATGTATATATATATATATATATCAGTTTTATGTTTTGTTTTAATCTATTTGTGCCTTGTTGTAAGATTCAGTTAACTTGTTGTCAGGATCCATTGTGAGATCCTAGCCCAGTAGCACCTCGAGTCCTACATATTTGGGGTGTTACAAGAGTGATGAGAACAAAAATAACACCACTGATATTGAGAATTGCCTCAATGAGGAAGGAGACATAACAGATCTGCCAAAAGATGAACTCACTGTCGAGGAATTCATTGCTCTCTTGTTCAAGGATGGTAACATACCAGATGAGCTGAAGAATGTGGCCTCAGAGAGCTCTTTCCACTCAACAGAAACTAACTACATAGTCAATAAGCTTATGGATGCAATAGATATGAATCAGGGGGCTGCTAAATCTAGCTCAAGCACTAAAAAGCGTCAGGAAGAACGAGGACACTGCTTCCTCCATGATAAAGGGAACAAAGAAGCATAATATCACCTAATCCCATGATTGATACAAGTGTATGCTCATCCGAGCTCAATGTGGATGCTTTTGTATTACCGAAATCTAATCTTTTTTACCAATTTCTAAAATTTCATACTAGTCTTCGTAACCTAGGGTGGAAGGAGATACTACTCCTTTCTAAAACAATCCTTAGAACTATTAGTACCTCCTCTATTTGTAATATGAAGTCTTAGCTTCAAATTTTCAATTATTATTGCAATTTGGAGGATGAAATGGTGTTATTTTGTCGAAACAATGTTTATATCCTTCTTGTATGGTGTGACAATGTTGTTTTGACTGATCTCTCATATAAAGAACAATTGACTTATCACTTCTCCTCATTAATGAATGATGCCATTGACTTATCATTGTTACCGATGAGTGTGTGTTTATTTGTGACAATGTTGTCTTGTATGATGTCACAACAATTATTTTTGCAATTGACTTATCACAACAATGTTTATAAGCACAAAATGTCACAGTTACTGCTGAGTGTGTTTATTTGTGAAATGTAGGGTTGTCGGTGATGGAAACTGGCTGGTAGCTCTACCAAAGGAATTAAAGAACGACAGAACAACCCAAATACAAGATACCCCGACCCCCCAAACCGAAATTTGCCTTAAACAACTGGAGCAAATTTTGTTTCTCAAAGTACAGAAGATTAGGAAAGCAAAGAAAATATGTAATAGTGTTATCGTTTGTATTGGGTCATCAATGTATAGATCATATATCTGCACACTTATATATTAACTGGGGAACTTGCAGATTATCACCTGTAATTATCACTGTAACATTTTGTAATATATCAACAACACAGAGGGAAAAACATACCATAAGGACAAACTGATAACACCATCAAAGGTATAGGTCATGGCCAACTTTTGAAAGGCCTTCTGAACAAATTAGACCGTACGAGAATAACAGGGAGCCGAACAGTGCAAAGCACCAAAGGTATATGTCATGGCCGATTTTTGAAAGGCCTTTTGAACAAATTAAACCATACGAGAATAACCAGGAACCATACACCGAACCAAAAAGTATCAATTTTTTAAATGAAGATAGCATATTGGAATTGTAGGGGTATAGGCAGGAAAAACTTTTGGACCAACCTAAATATCACTTGTAAAAATGAATGTATCCAAGCTATTATATTAGCGGAAACAAGAACAAGTGTTGAACCAGACAAACCATTATGGAAGAGCGATGGCTTTGACAATATATTACTCATTCCAGAACGGGATTCTCGGATGGGCTTTGGATCCTATGGAAAGCATACCAACTACGAAACGAAAAATAGAGATAGTCAAAACTCATAATAGATTCATCACGTTAAAACACATAAACATAAACTCGGGCTTCGAAACGCGAATTTTTGGGATCTACGCACCTTCAGACGAAGCAAAGAAAGATGATTTCTAGTCACAACTCATAATGGATTTCAAATCATCAACTAGCCCAACAATAATCCTAGGAGATTATAACGAACTATGGGAACCTTCGGATAAACGGGAAGGAGCTCCCGTTACTAATAATAAGTATAAGAGGCTACATAACGTAGCAGATCAATGTGGAATGATTGACCTCCCTACTAAAGGTAATAAATTCACGTGGAAAAAAGGAAGGAAGGAGATAATAACACCTATGAAAAACTTGATAGAGCAATGACAACTATGGAGGTCATACAAGAATATCCATGTCTTCACACCCGGAATCATGTGTTTACCACTTCTGACCACTGCATGATCTCAATAAACTTTCAAAACCAATCCACAACTTATAGAAATAAACCATTCCGGTTTGAATCAATGTGGATGCAACGGCCTGACTGCGAGAACATGATCAAACAATCATGGAGAACCCAATTCCAAGGAACTAACATGTTCAACCTGGTAAAAAAAAACTAATCTTCTGAAACAAAAACTTAAACAATGGAGCCGCGAGAATTTTGGAAATATAAACACCCAACCAAAATCTATTGACGAACAATGAACTAGATAAAAATAATAGAAACTTCTTTTGGAATAAATGACCAAACTATCACCCAATCATCATATGGGATAAAATATGTAAACTGAAAGCTCTAGGTGGCACATATATTAGGAAAGGTGAGGATATGAATAAGGAACTACAAATGAAACTCTTATGGAAAATTATGGCAGAACCTGATAACATTTGGGTCAAAATCATAGAAGAAAAATACATTATTGGACAAAACCCATGGTACTATGAGTGTGGGAATAACATCTCATGACAATGGAAAAAGTTGACCAAACTAAAGGAAGAACTCAACAGAGGTTTGAGATGGAAAGTGGGATATGGAAAAACAATAAAGTTCTGGGAAGACATGTGGCTATTAGAGGAACCACTACAATCTTTAGTCCCTGATCAATCTCTAATAAAAACAAAGGAATATGTGGGCGATTTTATATCGGACAAAAAGTGGAATAAAACACGCCTTAACCAATTAAATAGCACTCTTCCATCAAACATTATTAATCGAATAATCACATATAATTTCCCAATCAACAACATAAGAGACATAATCTATTGGTCCACAAATGACGAAGGTTGGTATTCTACCAAATTGGCCATGAATATGATTCAAAGAAGGAAAGTTAGGGTATCTGAAGATAAAACTTGGATATGGAAGCTGAGCATCATGCCTAAACTTCAAAATTTCATGTGGAAGATGGCTCTTAATGGGCTTCCACCAAAGAAAACCTTGACAAACAAAATATTCTGGTAGTAATGCCCTGCATCTACTGCAATTACCATACAGAGAGCGTCAAACACCTTTTCTTCGAATGCTAGTCTACCCAAAGAGCGGTGGATTGCACAAAAATCTCTGATATCCTAAATGATTGAATAACAGACAACTACTCTATATATGATATACTACGAGAACTAAAGGAAAAAATAACTAACTCAGAGTTTAGACAATTGGTTATGATTTGGTGGAATATCTAGTTAGATAGAAACCAAAGAATTTTTAATAATAAAAGAACAACACAAAATATGAAACAAATAGCCATTAAACAAATTGAAGGATGAGAACAAGCAAACACCAAGCACACGAATATCTACCAACCCAAAACAAAAACAAGAAGGAAGACTAAGAACATCAGGTGGCAAAAGCCTAAACCAAACTTTGTTAAACTTAACTTCGACGCGTCATCAAACAACGCTAACCAATTTGCATATGATTTCATCATTCGTGATGAACTTGGCCATCCGCTGGCATATGGAAAAGGGAGATGTAAGGCATAATCAGTTCTTGAGGCAGAAGCTTACGCTTTGCGGGAAGGCCTACAAAAGGCCAAATAGATAGGGATATCGGCTATTGAGATAGATGGGGACAATCTGACTCTAATAAATTCACACATGGAAACCACCGAGGGAGACGAACATGATTATCTCAAACATCTCCACCACCATCTCAAGTTTCACCCAAGCTAGCACTTCACACATCTTCACGGAAATCAACAAGGTGACGGACGAGATCGCAAAACACGGCTTCTCCAACACTGAAGACCATGATACCCTCCCAGATGATGTAGTTGTACTCATCCGTAAGAATGTCATAGGTTGGTCGGTGTTTAGAAGCTGACTCACCTATTTCATTTACCTTGTACAAAAAATAATGGATTTTAACTTAACTTTTTCCTCTAGGTTCGTGATCTCATTCCCATCCCTCTTTTTCCTTTTTAAAAAGTTTTTTTTTCACCAAAGCTTAGTTAGAGATGTTTCACGCTTTAATTAATATTATCACAAATGCTTATGGTTATTACCAAGAGTTAGAGTTTGTCACCAAGTTTTGATCAAAGTTGTCATCAATGTCACAAAGGTTCAGCGTTGTCACCAACGTTGGCAAGATTTATGGTTGTCACTAAACTTCAATTAAAGTTGTCCCCTAGACATAGAGTTTTCACCAAACTTTCATTAAAGTGTAACCAATGTCACCAAGGCTTATATAAATCTTCAATGGAGGCAAGCACAAGGAGGAGGTTGATGATGAACTATGGACACTAATCTCTAAGGAGATTAACACACAAGATCAACCAAGTAAGAACACACACAACAATTCAATTAAGGGGTTCTCTATTTCTAAATATCATGAGCCATTTGTCAAAGTCCGATACAGACGGACTGGGTAGAGCGGGGGTCGTGTGCATCTGAGCGCACATGCGCGTTAGGCTCAAGCCCAGCACATAAACCCAATGAGGTTCCATCCTAAAACCAATTGGCAATAGGAGGAGTAGCCCACCGACCTTATATACTAGGTTGGGTAGTCTCAATCTTTCGATGTGGGACAAATTATCTCTAACACGCCCCCGCAAGTGCAACTAGAGGATATAGACCGAGTTGCACTTGACCACAGGTTAGGATCGCGAGCCACATAGAGACCTTATATACTAGGTTGGGTAGTCTCAATCTTTCGATGTGGGACAAATTATCTCTAACACGCCCCCGCAAGTGCAACTAGAGGATATAGACCGAGTTGCACTTGACCACAGGTTAGGATCGCGAGCCACATAGAGACCTTATATACTAGGTTGGGTAGTCTCAATCTTTCGATGTGGGACAAATTATCTCTAACACGCCCCCGCAAGTGCAACTAGAGGATATAGACCGAGTTGCACTTGACCACAGGTTAGGATCGCGAGCCACATAGAGACTAACCCCTCTGATACCATGTCAAAGTCCGATACAGACGGACCGGGTAGAGCGGGGGTCGTGTGCATCCGAGCGCACATGCGCGTTAGGCCCAAGCCCAGCACATAAACCCGATGAGGTTCCATCCTAAAACCAATTGGCAATAGAAGGAGTAGCCCACCGACCTTATATACTAGGCTGGGTAGTCTCAATCTTTCGATGTGGGACAAATTATCTCTAACACCCTTCTTTATCTTCTTCCCTTCTCCTTGTTCCAAATTAGATTCATTCTTCTTCTTATAACTTTCGACAACCTACAAAGGAGGCATGGGCTTTAGCATGACATCACTATTAAATTCAAAAAAAGTACATATTAGAATAGCCATCATGTTTCACTTTTCTATCACATTCTCATGAATGACCTAGTAAGACATGACATGATTTCTTGGACACTACATCACATAACCTATCATTTTCATAATGTCTTAAGGTGACAGTTACTCTACCTTGTTTGTTTACTTTCAATTCTCCACAATTGTTCACCCAATGCAATTTATATGGTCTAAGATGATGAATGTTGATAATTGCATTTAAAAGTTCATGTCGGTACTAGCAATGCTACAACTAGATTCATTTATTATCATGTAGAACACTTTCCCTTTAACAAGGCATCTAGTATGTAAAAACTTTTCTCTTTGATTATCCTCATTGGTGCCTTGTTGTACATGTAAAGTTCTCTCGTTATACTTGATTCACCATGTTCAAACTCAATTCCCTCATCACTATCATCACAACCATTTTTATTCAAGATATCATCACTAGTGCACACATTAACATGCTCATCTTCATTTTCACTTTCATATTGCACTGGATGATTTATCATTAAGGTCTCGGTGTTAGGACAATCTTTCATCATATGCCCTCTACCTTGACATTTAAAGCACACAACATCCCTAGATCTAAGAGGAGAGTTAGAGGTACTCCCTTTAGGACCATTTGACGGCTTATTTATGTTGGTTTTCGGTGTCTGATTTGTGTCAAAGTTGTTGTAACCTCCAAGAAAGAGTAGACTGACAACTTACAAGTTGTTGTAATATACCAATAGGAGTAGACAAACAACTTAATTAGGCAAAGGCGCCGTAATATCACAAGTGGGTAGACAAGCGACTTACAAGTTGTTGCAATCTCCGATAAGGAGTAGACTAACAATTTAGTGTTGTAATCTCCCAAGTGAGTAGACAAACAACCTCAAATTAGAAAATCGAAATTATATATGTTATTTAATTCAATATCCAAAATTAAAGCCAATGAGTTGTAGTCTCCAAAAGGAGTAGACAAACATCATTATTGTATACCCTTTAATGTTGTTGTTTAGGTGGTATATACGACTAAAGAAAATCAAGACTTTTTGCTCTCATTAATGTTGTTCTTCCACTTAAATTAAAGGTCGAGTGCTAGCAGATGGTTTTCGGTTACGAGTTGGTTTGGGTTAAATCATAGATTTGCTCAAAAGAAATGTTCAAACTTTCAGTTGTTCATAGATATCAATTTTGAGGGAAATTTCATACAAGACCGAAAGTTAAATGTATAAAAAAATCAAGACGTTTAGCATTTGTTGTTTGCTAGCCAAATAAGGTTTGGTAATTTTAATTAATAATTAATTCACTTTATTACCCTCGATAGATCTTGCAAATGAAATATTTAATAAAAAGGTGATTTCGACAAGTAAATAAGAGATGGTTTTGTGTAATATATTCTAAGACCACCCACAATGGTGAGTTTTTAAATTTAAGTTTCTAAACTCTCTCTCTACTACGTCAGCTTATAAAACTCTACCTATTTTTTTTCTTCACATTCATAGTTTCTTAACTCTCAATCTCTTAATTATATAGTTATTTACCCGCCATATTTATGTACTTTTAAAATGTTGATACTATTAATTTTATTTATAGTTAAATTTATTTCAAAAAATTTAAATAATAAATGTATAAATAATTAATAAATTTAGATTTCCAATAAACACTTCATTAAAAATTAAAAACACACAAAGACATTAAAATAATAATCGCAAAGTTAGATGCAAAACATGAAAATACATATACACCAATACCTATAAAATCATACATAAAACTACTAATTTTCAACACGAGTATTGTCAAAAAATTTCAATACATGTTGAACCAAAATCATGCTTCAATTGTTCGTGTGTAGTATTACTCCAAAGTTGGACACAGTTGGTTATGTAATCCGTCATAGAATTTGGTGTCCCAGACACGTACGTATTATTGTTTGATTGCTCAAATTGAGGTGGATCCCAATATAACGTATATGTGTCTCGTTCATCTTCCACAATCATATTGTATAGAATTATGCAAGCTGTCATAATTTTTTCAATGAAACCAATGTCCCAAGAAAGTGTTTTTTTGTTATAATGTCCCAAGCAAGTGTTGGGTTCTTCACAATAGCACATCGTGCTTGTAAAACTCCAAAGGCTCTTTTCCACATCCTTTCGACACAACTCTTTTAGTTTAGCAAACAATGCATCTTTCTCACTTTGTGTAAGTCATATTGATGGTATAAATGTTGCCCACCGTGGATAGATATCGTCGGTTAAATAATAACTCATGGTATATGAATGCCCATTGACGGTAAAATTCACAGGTGGCGATGTACCATGCAAAACATCATCAACATAGGAGAACGATCGAGAACATTGATGTCATTGCACGTACCTGGTGTTCCAAAGAATGCATGTCAAATCCATAGATCATATGACGCAACAGCTTGTAAGATGAGTGTTGGCTTCACATGACCGCGTGTGAACTGACTTGTCCATGCAGTTGGACAATTCTTCCACTCCTAGTGCATAAAATCAATTGAGTTGTCATGTCGGGGAACCCACGTATCTCTCCAACATGAAGAAGTCGTTGCATGTCTTCTATGTTTGGTCTTCGTAGATAATTGTCTCCAAACGAAGAAATGACTCCTTCCACGAAGATGGTCAAACATTCTCGTGCAGTTGATGCGCCCATTCGAATATACTCATCCACCGCATCTGCACTCATTCCATAAGCCATCGTGTGACAGTCGTGCACTATTGTAATGGGGATAGACCAAACCTATTGGTTGCATCTCGTCTGTGATGCATATATTCATATGTGGTTGACAAATGGTTCACAATGCGTAAGAACAACGGTCTACACATTCTAAACCGCCTTCGAAATTTTTCTTCAGAGTAAACCGATGGCGGAACTTCATTGAAATAGTCTTTAACTAGGCATTCATGACCCTTCTCACGCTCTCTATCAATGTATTGTCGATGTTGTCGTGGTTGAGAGCTTTCAACTTCGGATCAACGTTGTCTTGATCGAGCTTGCATTCTTGCAATAAAACGATCCTCCATTGCAGCAAACTCGAGATCTTCCAAACCACCAATATTTAAATAATCTTTTGTGGGGTTGGAATCCATTTTTGTTTGTGCGATGAAAATTAAGTAATTTTGCAAAAATGATTGAAGGATGATGTGAATTTATGATCGGTTGTTAAGAGATTGAAGGAATGTGTAAGTTAGAAGAATGAGATATATTTCTCATATATGTTAGTTAACTTATAATTACAATAAATATGGAGGAAAAAAAAACAAACTAATACATTAGTTATATTGAATGTCGTTTTATAAAAAAATAATTGATTCTAAATATATTTAATATTAGATGAGTAGATAAAAATAAATATAAATATTAGAAGAAATTTCTTGCCAACATATATTTATATGAACCGGATAATAGTTCAAACCGGTACTCTAAATATACATACCAAGATAAATAAAGGTCCTTAGATTCAAGGATGGAGTCCACGCTCCATCTATTCTCTATTACATCTATTCTCTATTACCACTACCACGTGGCGAACCAATTATGCAAATGGAACTAAATATAAAAATGAATAAAATTAAAATTATATCCAAACATTTTCTTCATTGTGTTCTCTCTCATCGTTTTTTATTGAGTATGGAATATAGAAATGTCAGAAAATTTTTGGCTAAATTTTAGTAATGTTTGTAAAAGTTTTATTTTATTTAATTCATTAGAAACGTCCATTATAGATGGTAATATTTATCCACCTTTTTAACTTCAAATCAATTCTCAACTAAAAATTGATCTTTTGTCTACTTTGACTTCAAAATATTTTCAGCTACCACTTTATTTTATCGAACTTTTTACCTGAAATCAATTTTCAACTACCTCTAACTTTTCAACTTGTGCAAGCAATAAGCATACACCGTTGATTATAAGTTTTTCTAACCATATCTTATTCAATTGTAATTCATAAATTTCTGAATATCTAAACTGTGCCATTTTCTGCAATCTATTATATTAATATAGAAATCCACCATTTAGTGAACAGATTCACTTCGAAACTTTGAACATTTTGTCCTTGTATAATAAAATTCACGTTCACTTTTGGTTATCAAATAGACAAAAACTATTCAAAAACATTAAATCATAAATAGATACTTTTCTACATCAAAATAATATTAGTAACTAATAAGTAGATGTGATTGTGCGGAGGTAACATTTATAGATGATCTGGTAGGCTAGAAATAGACACAAAACAAAACAGCTGAGGAGAAAATAAAATGAAAATGTTTATTTTTTTTTAAGGTGACTAATTATAAGATGTTTTTAACAAAGAAAATTGTACCTTCGTCTCTACTTTATGCAACAAGTACTACCGGGTATTTGATTGCTCGTATCGATTAATCAGAATGAAGTTTTCTACGTTGGCATCTTTTGATATACCAAGCGGCATGCTTCTGAAGAGCCATACCTACCATCACCTTGAGGCTCACAAGCATCACAATCGTCAAAAGTGTCAGGACGGTTATCCACAAAATCCTCCAGGGAAGAGGACAACACGGTAGTCGAGCAGCGAGTAACGTCAGCACTCGGATAACCTACGATCCCCGTCAAAATTGATGATTAGTTTGAATTTACATACTTCTACTGCAGCCTAATCAAATTGGAATATGAAAAACCTCGTCTTCATAGGTCTTACCACAGAAGCTGAAGCCACGGGAACGAAAGTCAATCTCTTTTTCCCACCTTCAGTCTGAATGTTTAGAGTCTGAAAATGAAGAATCCCATCAGAGTCGCCAAGAAAAGTAAAATCAAACAGATTAGACAAATACGAAATAGAAAGACTGGGCTAGCACCATTGCCATATGCCAGATTCTTGTCGTTTCAATGGAATAGATAATGATATATTACCACATACTCATAGTAAGTCAATTGGCTTACTGTCTTTTTTGGCTATGAATGAATATCAGTCTTTTTATAGGTTACCTGTCTGCAAAGATCTTCCAGAAAATCAGAGAAAACAATTGGCTTAATGTCGTTGAATTTGGCTATGAATGAATGTTTGATGATGTCAATTGCCATTTCACACAAGAATACCATCAACACATTCTGGCACGACAACCAAATAAATCCAAGTCAAACAGATTATAATACTAACAAAATCCTTCACAGAGAATTACCTTTCCAAACATAATCAACATGGTAAACAAACAAAAGATTGGAGTAACTTACACAGAGGAAATTTCCAAACCAAGTGCCTTCAGCCTCCAGAATATTTTGCACCAAGACGAAAATCACAAAAGCTGAGATGTGGAACCTTTCAACTGAATCTAATCATGGATAGTGTTTAGTAAGGGTGCATTACAGAGCAACTAAACTATCAACCTTCATAAGAGCAACTAACAAGGGGAAAAAATGTGCAGAGTAAAACAAGTATTAATCAGTAAGTAAATGACATATCTCAAATGCAGAGATGAAGCAAGACTTCAGTTTTAAGAATGATGATTTTACTGCACATCATTTCTTAATTAAACTGTTATTTACATTTCTGTGATTATTTCACAATGACTATTTGAGAAACAAAATCAGTGTTGAACTGGAAAGGTGGTGCCCTTAATTAATATCAACTTTCGCTATATGTATAAACAACAAAGAAGTACGTTCTTAAGGGCCTCAAATAACCATTATTTATCTCCTAGATTTAGAAACATTAAGAAGATGCTAAACTAATATAATCACAAGAGGTACTATCATAAAAGAAAGGAAGGATATTAGAAAGTATAAATGTTTAAGAACTTATCATCTAAGTTGATAGGAATTGATTTAAGAAAATAGTTATGATTGTGTGAAGGTTCAACTATGTAGTAGCAAGTATTCATGAATTAAATATTCAAAGATAAACATACGAAGTGTTTCATAACAAAGAACCACTTACCAGAATATACAATGCTATGAATGTTATCTTTACTGAATCTTTTAAACACGTTGCTTTTGATCTCAGCAAAGTTATTTGACACAAGCAAAGCTGGCAGGGCATTATTGTGAGCTACTATACAGGTAGATAAAGTAATTGCCTGAGCTAATAAGATAAAAGAGTGAGCAAGTATGCAGAAGAGTCAAAGAAACAAAAGTCGTGTAGTTTTATGAATGATGAATTGATAATGACAGAAAAAGGTTGAAAATATGGAAAAGGATATTTGATGCAGCTGCAGCAACAATCAAGTCAATAATGTATCTTCTGAGCCGGTATCTATAAGATTCTGGAGGGCAGCCTGCAAGTCCATCAGCAGAGCTGAACAATGTTTCCAGAACATCTCCCGTAAAACTTTGCCCCAGTTTATCAAATATCTGTCACCGAGAACAGGTAAACCAGCTGAGCTCAAATCAACTCTGATGCTACAGATCCATCAGCTAAGCTGAACAACCTTTTTATTTTAAAACATAGCCCCGGTTACCTAATTGACTAATTTATGTTTATAGTTCTTCCTTTTCTTTATAGCAAAAGATAAACCAACTAAGGATGACAACCTAAATAAACAGACTTAAGTTCAATCATTGTTATCCTTCAAGTGTGTGTAATAGGATCAAATTATTTATCTAATGGATTCTCCCATGCTCCTGATGTTGATAACATCTTTCAAAGATCTACAAACTTATCAGTAGGAAAGCCTAATACATATACATTTAAGTTCTGAAATCATACTTTATTATCAACATAAAAGAACATACCTCTAATACATTATATACCACATACAGCTTGACTATTCCTTGCCCACGAATCATATGATATATAAGACTGATATCTGACATTTGAATTTAAGTCAGAGGAATGTTAATAAACAAAAAGCACAGCTCCTGCCAATAAATTTGAGCAGGTAACAAAATTTTAATCTGACAAACCATGTGATAGACATCAGAATTATAGTGCACCTATTTGCCCTAAAATTATGACCCCACAGGCCAATACAACAAGACAACCAAAATCTGATAACTCCGCTGCAGAAAGCTTCTTCGACTCCCTGCCACAGGCATGGATTAGGAACTCTAATAAATATGAAGCTCCAAAACTAACAGGAGATCAGAAATGCAGATCAAAATAGATAACTGAACACCTGCTTAACTGTCAACAATGGTGATCGTGTTGTTAAAATTTGGGATAACTCATCGGAATATGATGAGCCGTCTCCTGTGTCTCTTCTTTACTATTTCATTATTTCATTGTGATCAGGATGTTTTCTCTCTTCTGATCAATTAAAGATTTATACAATTTTAATGTTAAAATGAATCCATCGTTTCCTCGTGAATGATAAAGGCATTTACATTTGGTCTGAATTTCAATTTTTTATCTGATTTATTAAAGTTGCACTGATTGCAAACAAAACTCAAAAGGAATCAGTTTTAGTTTGAGTAATCTAGGTTTGGAGGGGATATAGGAAAGATAAAAGGGAGAGAGGGTTCTAGCCCATAAGGTTTGCATTAGTGGTAGCAGAGTAGCAGACTAGTGTTCAGGCGGGAAGACAGTTCTAGTTCCCATGCTCCTAGCGGGGTTGGGATGGAAATGGAGTGTTGACAATGGTGATTATGCCATTGATGGTTCGGATTAGAGAGTGTAGGAAAGTAAGGAGACAGAATAAAACGTACAGGAAAGTGGTGGGTGCATTTTCTTTTCCTAAAAAATGTTAGAACCGACGCCTGGATGAACCTATACATATACTCAGTAAGGACTTTAGAATTGAAACTAGCTTATTAGGATACTATCATAGACCTTAAAGGAGGAGTATATATAAAAAATGAAACATAAAAAGCAACAAACCTTGTGTTTAGATGCCTCCATGCTGTTGTCAGAATTCTTACTGGCATGATTGTGAATAATGATAGAAACGAATTCAAACAGACAAAGAAGCCAACATTGATGAGCTGCAATAAAACGGGTAGTTACTGAACACAAGATCTCTCTCTAGAGAAACAGTATTTCCCATAATCTAGTCTTGCAAAAACAACTATACTAGTTTGACTATTAAGTGCAAGAAAAGTAATACTTCTTTGAAAATGTAATACTTATAGCTAATGATTATTGTGAACAACTAAACAGCTTTCCTCGTGAAATATTAGTGTAAAAACTGAGAGCACAAAGCTAATGATTATTAACAATTTAACAAGTCATACTACTTTAAATGCAGAAATTTATGTTTCAACAAAATAAACGATCTTCTTCCTTCGAGAGTATTTGTTCAAAATATGGCAAAAAAATTACCAATTCACATCTCCATGGCAACCTGAAGATAGTGTTGTAAACCCTCTCTCTTTCTTTCTCATTTCCAAGGATAGTTGTACTCTTCAATGAGTTTCCATGATACAATTCTTCCATGAAGTATCGGTATGGTGAGGTTTCCACGAGTAAAGGATCTGAAGAAATGTAGCAGCACAAAAGAGAGAATGGGAATAAGTAATAGAAAAGCCTACGTTTGAACTTAAATTCAACAAAGGAGTATCTTGTGGTGATAATGATGAAAAATACTTTACCAAGAAGCACAGAATATTCACAACTTGTGATGTATGGCAACTTGTCATATATTATTCATAAACTAAACTATAGTTCATCATATAACTATGCACACATGCCATAAGCCCAAAAGAATAATAGAAGACTTACAAAACCAGTGTTCAATTTGTAGCTGGTCTCCAAACCCCCAAGATAGTCCCAATCACCCCCCCCCCCCCCCCCCCCCCCCCCCCCCCCCCTCCCAAGGACAATCCTATGATCCTATTCATGTGGCAGTACGACAACAATGCTACCAAAGTCTCGCTTTGTGTTTCCAACTAAATTTCAACGGTTCAAAACTTAACAGGATCTTTTGCTTTTGCTATCCTTAATGATCAAGCTGAGGTGATTGCGATAAGAGATGGGATAAATCATGGTCTGTCGATCCTTCATGAATCATGTGAAGCAATTGCCCTGCACGAGGGGATTTCCATGGCTATTCAGTTGAGGATTAAGAACCTTATTATTGAGGGTGATAACCAACGGTTATTAATGCAATCAACCATCTATGGGTAGCCTCGTGAGAGATTGATATTATTGTTTCTGACATCTCTCGTTCCTTGCTTTTTATTTGATAATGTGTTTAGTGAGATCAAAAGGGTTCTGGATGTTGTTGCTGCTTGCCCTTGCCCTCAATGATCAAATTGCTTCCCTGTGGCCGTGTGGTGGCTTGTTGAAGCTCATATTTAGGATGGTCTACATTTAGAATGTAGATTTTGCTAAATCCTTTCCTTAAATCAGAAAAAATGACAAAGCCTTGTCGTCTTGGGATTTGCAGTTTGTCATTTTTATTATACCGTCAACATGAACTCCTCAACCATTAGAGGAACCTTCAACTTCCCAACATTCATACATAAAAGAAAGGGATGCACAAGATATCAAAAAAATAAAGAGTAAAGGAATTGCAAAAGAAAATTCAAAAAATCATTCAACTACATCCTAGAATATATCCTGAGTGCGGTATTGGCAATCAACCAATTATGATCATTCTGTAAATAGCTCATTTTACATACAAACTGTTCTATGGTTTGCATGCCAATGTATTAAGAAACGAAACACTGGAAAATTTAAAAGCTAATATCATCAGAATCGACAAACAATCAGGCTTTCCGGCCAAAAGTAAACCTGGCCCCTAGCAATTATGATTCAAACGAAAAAGAATCTAAACTGAATTAACAAGGAACCAAAAGACTTACAATTAGGATCATCAGCCATCAGTTGCCTCCAATCCAAGGACTCTTGAGTCTGCAATTTTCCATTAGATTGATCACTCCTCAGAATCGTCCCTGAACTCGATTCCTCCTTTCCACTCTCTCCTGCCCAAGATATCGACACAGAAAACGCCATCGGTGCCGACGACGAAGACTCCTCCGCCGAAGAACTTACACCGCCAGCCCCACCATTAACAGTTCTCTGCCGAAGCTCGCCCGTTGAAACCTGGCTCACCGTGGACAAACTCTCCTCCGGTAAACCAAGTTCCTGACAAACAACAACACTGCCGCCGCCGCCAGCAACACTCTGGGAGATGTAATTGTGACAACTCACTCCCAACTGTGCCTCCTCGGTTACACAATAGGCATCAATATTCTCGTCAAAGGAGGTAGCGTTCTCGGAGATAACAGTCATGGCGGGAGACTCAACGGAGTTGTATTTCTTCCTCTTCCTCTTCTTGCGCTTACGACGATTGGGTTTGGCGTCATCTCCGATGTCGGGGATCGGATGCGAATTCGAGTCGGGGAAATCCGATAAGTTGTAATCGTAGTCGCCGGCGACGGCGGTGAAATCGATATTTCTGAGAATCTCGAAGGAGAACTTCCTACCTCTTGATCTCGAGTCCATGGTCATTGATGGAAATTGAGAGGAGGGAGACTGAGTTATTCAGGTGTTCGTCAGGGAGAAGCAACTGGAAATCGTCGAGAAAACGAGATTGATACCTGAGAGAGGAATTAGAAAGAGGAGTGGAGTCGAAGGGAAATGCGAAAAAAGAATACAACTAATACAAGTTCCAAATTTTGGATCAGCCCAAAAATAAAAAACAATTATACCTATTATGTCACTGCTTCACCCTGTAACAGGCACGTAGCATTTCTTCTTTATTTATATGTATACGCTCTAAAGTAGCATACGTTACCGTCATTTACCAAATAACCATATATTACTAGTATTCTAAATTTATCTATTTTAAGCTATACATTTTTATTAATAATTTCAATTTTCTTCAAAAATTATGTATTTTTAGACTATATATTTTCACTGACGATTTCGAATATTTATTGGT
Source organism: Fagopyrum tataricum (assembly GCA_002319775.1). Classification (NCBI taxonomy): domain Eukaryota; kingdom Viridiplantae; phylum Streptophyta; class Magnoliopsida; order Caryophyllales; family Polygonaceae; genus Fagopyrum; species Fagopyrum tataricum. Next base: position 33,005,397 of record CM008285.1, read on the forward strand.
TGTACGGGATAAGATTGGGATTTGTGCGATTGATTTTCACCCCTATCTACATATATTAAAAACACACATGCATTGCATTATTTGCATGTATCCTAAACTATATTTATGCTAAAGTAGAGGTCATCTTGATGACGTGGTGGCGCACTCAAAATTGGGTATTAAGGCAAAATGTTCATATATTACTAAATTGTCATTCTCTAAAATTAAAGAGAAGATTAGGATACTAGGGCTTATTTTATTTGTTTTATTTTATTTTTTTTATTATTTTTTTTTGTACAAGGAAAGCAATTCGGGGCATTACAGAAATGGCCCGAGAGGTCATCTAAAAAAAGGTGACGTGTGACGAAAACCGTCCTGCAAAGCTCTAGAGACTGGTAGCTGCAGGGCATCCTTCTGAATGAGCTCCAAGATAGCTTGAGGTAGAAATACATCGACAGCAGGTAGTAACTGGCCTAAACTTGCAAGTGCATCGGCCATAGTGTTGACTTCCCTGAAAATATGCTTGATGTGCACCTCCTAAAACGTACGTAAATGAGAAATGATGTCACCAATAAGGATTTCCGACTGCCATGGGGGTTTCCAGATACCCATGACACAATTGATAACGTTGAGGTTATCCCCTTCAATTTCTACTCTTTGTATACCTAGTTTTAATAGTTCTTTTATCCCCAATAAAAGGGCATGTGCCTCTGTATCGAATATTGTAAGATCTGGGAGTTTGCCATGGTTCCACGATACAGTTTCCGCTTTATTGTCTCTTATTATGAAACCAAAAGAGGAACTTCCATTGATAGTTCTAACTCCGTCAAAATTCAGTTTCACAAATCCAATCTTCGGTGGCTCCCATTTTATATTCCTTACTTTCCTCCTAGGATGTGATTGTTTTTTCCTATTCACATCTGGCTCATCATCTTTTCTCGATTCTAAACAATTTCTCATATTGATCGCAATAAATTATTTGATGTTAGTTTTGTGAGAGCCTTTTCTTTCGGACCGAGTTCCGTCCTTAGCCGAGTTTTCCTTTGGCCGAGATTGGCCTAGCCGCACCCGCGGGCACGTATGCCGCCCCTGCGGGTTCCCGCCCCTGCGGCCCTGTGATCCGCCTCTGCAGGTTACGGCAGCTGCAGCCGGTTTTATTGACTCTTTGACCTACGCTTTACCCTTCTTTACCTTCTTCGTTTCACCTTGCTGAGCAAGGGTTCCTCATACTTCCCAATCCAGTTCACGTCATTCTTGCTTCTCCCTTGTTCCCTCTTGATCTTGTTTTGGTTTGGAAGAGTTTGGATTGAGTTTGGATGTGTTGTGGCTTTTGTGGTTGATGATGGTGAGTAATACTGTGCTTGGAAGCCAGTAAGTTGTGGGTGATCAGTACCTGAGCTAACCACAGCCGTGGTGAGCATCTTCCTCCTTGCTTCTTCATTCTTTCTTCTTCCTTTCTTATTCTTCTTCTTCCTTAGCTTAGGATTAGATGATTGAATGTAGGACTGATGTATGTATGTGTATGTTGTGACCTATGTATGATCTGGAAGAGAGTAGACGTGATTGATCAAGTGAAGAGTTAAAGAGAAGCCGCGAGGTTTCATTTTGCACTGTCGCCGCCCCCGCGGCCAGAAGTCACCGCCCCCGCGGTTACCGTGTCACAACGCCCGCGTCGTGCCTGCGTTTGCCAGAGTCCCTTGTCATCGCCCTCGCGGCTACGTTCCGCCGCACCCGCGGTTGCTTGCCTCCGCCCCTGCGCCCCTTTGTTACGCATGTGCGCTTTTTCCCGAGTCTACCTAAAGTTAGGTAGATCCTTTCCTTTCCTAGTTGAGCGGTAGTACCATGCTAGGATTCGGATGTTGATGAGTATGATATGGAATTGCCGGTTAGGGCTTTGAGGTTTACGAGTTGGATATGATCCCTTATAGATCCCTTGGGTCTAGGTGTGACCCTTTGTGTGATAGGAGTTTGATATTTGTGTATGCCTTGTATAGGCCGTGTTATCCTCCAGTTTGGAGTGGACTAAGTTGAGGTTGATCCAGTGAGACGACTACGAGGTTGAGGTAAGTCCGTGGGACTTACTTAGTTATCATTCCTTTATAGGATGTTGTGCATGAGTGGTGTGTGTGTTATATGTTTATAGCATGTGTTATGATGGTCACCGACCTATGGTATATTGCTTGCCCATTGTAGGGCCGTGATAACTTGCCCTTTCATCCCGCTGGGAGTCTGGGAAGTTCTCTGTAGGCAGGCCAAACCTGGTAAACGGTTCGGACACTTCCCATTCCCTTAGGGTACACGGGGTAGTGTTCCAGGCACCATTCCAACTGGTTATTGGACCCAGAGGCGAGGTTTATATTCCTCGTGTCACTTATGTTTATATGGATATTATATATGAGTTGATTGCTGGACTTATAAAGATAATGAACTGGGTAAATGTATGAAAGCATGAGTATATGTTAAGATTTTTGATGTGTGTTTGTGCTCTAGCATCTTCCTATATTTGTGTATGGTTAGCTAACGGTTTCATACCGTGTTGTAGAGACTTTGCAGGATAGGAGAGCTGCAGAGTGATCCAGAGTGGGTGATCCGCTGAGGGCTCCGTACACTGGGGCGGTATCGGGGATATGGGTTATTTTGATGTACAGTTTGGTTTGTTTGTACCCAACGGTATATTGTATTACCTTTTAATCTATATATATATATATATATATATATATATATATATATATATATATATATATATATATATATATATATATATATATATCAGTTTCATGTTTTGTTTTAATCTATCGGTGCCTTGTTGTAAGATCAGTGAAATTGTTGTCAGGCTAGGGTCAGGATCCATTGTGAGATCCTAGCCCAATAGCACTCTGAGTCCTGCGGATTTGGGGTGTTATAATTTTTTCTCACATAATCAGTGCTTTTGAAAATGGTCTGATTTCTATAATACCAAATGCTCCACCAGGTAAAGAATACCTTATTCAGTTCTTCTTCATTCATTTTACCCTTAAGGGAATTTAGTGTGATGCTTGGTTGATGATGGTTCCAATTAATATTGTTGAAAATATTACTCTTTGTTGGAATAACATCCATAAGTGTTTGTTTTGATAATGGACAGTCTACTAATAGATGACCCAGATCATCTAGATCATGTTTACAGAAGACACAATCCATAGGAACTGCTATATTTTGTGTTCTTAGTTTTTCTTTTGTCTGAATGCCTCTTTTTGTGATCTTCCATACAAAGTGCTTTATTTTCGGGGGATATCCATTTTCCAAATCCAGGAGCAGTCATAATTTGTCAGCCTCTTCTCTTCATAAAGCATTTCAACCGCCGACTTAGTGGAGAACCAACCGTGTTTATCATACATCCAATACAGTCTATCTGTACAGACATTAATAGGGATATGAATTGTTTCTATTTTTGCGATAACTGAGTCCGGGACAAAACACCCAATTGTGCTTTTTATTTTCTCCATGTCCCATGTTCTGTCTGAATTAATAAGTTCACTAACCCTAAGGTCTAGATTAACGTTCATGTTAGGGGGAATGAACCCTTTCAGTGGTTCCGCTAAAAGCCAGTTCTCCGTCCAGGCCTTTATATATTCGCCATTCCCTACTTGCCATCTCAAACCTTTCTTGAAATTTTCTTTGAGGCTTATGAGTTTTTTCCATTGCCAAGAACTATTTCCTTTCGAATTATAATCTAGTAGGTTGACGTTTTTCAAATATTTTTCTGTTACTACTCTAACCCAGACATTGTTTGGTTCCGCTAGAATCTTCCATAACAGTTTGTACTGCAATGCAGTGTTAGAATCCTTGGACTTTCTTTTTCCCAAACCACCTTTTTCTTTTGGTTTGCATATTTCATCCCAACTGATGCAAGGAGTACTACTTTCTCCCTTGTTCCAGTAGAATTGTCTGTTAATTCTATCCAGCTCTTTATGGATATGAGATGGAAGAGTAAAAGATTGCATAATAAAACTGGGTTTTGCACAAAGGTTTGATTTTATTAACACTGATCTGCCTTCTTGTGAGAGCGGATTAGCTTTCCATTTTGACAGTTGTTGTTTAGATTTAGATACTACTTCCTCAAAAGTATCCTTATTGACTTTTTCATTTATAATAGGACACCCTAGATATTTCTCAAGTGCTACTGAGCAGGGAATTCCTAATGTGTTTTTAATGTTATAGCTAGTGTTTGTTGAAATATTTTTCGTTACTTGGAATGCTGATTTATGGTAGTTGACCTTTTGACCTGACACTTTACAATATGCGTCAATGATATTCAACGTTTTCTGGCATACTCCTTGGGATGCATTTGTGAAGATTATTAAGTCATCCGCGAAAGCTAAGAAAGGGATGACAGTGCCATTTTTTGTTATTGGGAATCTAATGCCCCCTTTTTCTTCATTACAATACAAACTGTTATGGAAGATAAACTAGGATGTCAAAGGGGTCAAATACGGTTTAATTGAAGGTCATTTGTGTAACTTTGTAATATTAATTAAATGGAAACAGTATCTTCAAACAGATCTCGTAAAACCCTGACGAAAACCGTCGTGAGAACCCATTGGTCGTTCATTGCTCCCCCTTTCGTCTTCACATTCGACCTTCGTTGTTGCGTTCCTGATTCTTCCTCTTCTCCTTCCATGTCAATTGACCAAGTAATTAACAAGCAAAATGGAAGAGCTATTGAAGGACTTCAAGGTACCTTCAAAAAACTCATCGGAGGAGGCCTTGGGAAGGTGGAGAAAGGCCTATTGGCTTGTCCTCAATCTTCGCCGCCGCTTCCTTAATGTCAAACGTTGAAACTCTGGCTTTTTAGGGGTGGTAATCCAGTCATTAGAGTGTTATTGGTGTGCTTTTTTTTATTTGTTGGGTTTACGATCGATGACCCTTTTTCTGAGTTTTATTGTGCTGAATCCTGTAATTGGATGAATTGAAATATATAATAGTGTTTGGTTTGATTTTCAATTGCTTGTACTGTTATTTATTCTTATACCTTTTAATGTGAGATCTTTGTCAATATGTTGGTGCACATTTATACCCTTTTTGACATTGGATGTCACTAAGAGCCCTTTTGAAAAGATGGAGATTTATGTGGCAGTCATGCTCATACTATTGATTTGTTTCTAAAAATCCTGATGTTGATGAGGCCAATGTGATGGTTAAGTATGTTGAGATTGTAACACCCCGAATTCTACGAAGCCGGGATGTCACTGGCTAGGACCTCACAGTGGGTCCCGACCTTAGTTTGGCATCAATGAGACACCGACCTTACAACAAGGCACATATATTTAAATGCAAATATCTTTTAAAATAAACTTGTTTGATAACGGTAATAACAATAAGAGTATACAACAACCATATGTAACGGAAAGGAAGAAAAATGCAATCCTACTAAACTTATTACTGAGAAATATCCCCATATACTACTCCCCAATACGGAAACTCCGCTGGCTACTCCACTCCCGATTACTCGGCAGAAACCTAACCTGCAAGATCTATCAACACGGTATAAACCGTTAGCTAACAGTTCTAATAATAAGCGGAACTAAAGCACAAACACATATAAAGAAAGCAATAAACACATCAGCATGCGCAAAAAATGTCTTGGTTATCATCTTTTCATTTGGTGATTGTCATTCTAGTTTGTTCAACTTTTCAGAGTGGCACGAGGATTCTCCAACCCTCGCCCCCGTCCCCGTAAACCAACAAGACTGTTTTCAATGCATTTCTCCCGTATACATTGTTGGACTGGTCGTGGGGAGCCTTCGAGTTGTCATCTGTGTTGAACAGTGATGTCACAACCCGTTATAATACACTTGGACCTCTCTAATATTAAAAGTGTAGGTGGTATAGTTTGGTTCAATTATTTAACATTCGATACACACACTACTCTAACACACACTTAAGATTATTAATGAAGCTAAGTGAGTCCAAAGAACTCACCTTATATGTTCCGGTCTCAACAACTACTCTCGCCATCAGTCGATGATCCCGATATCCCGGTTAAGATATAGCGACATCTCAGTATTCTTGTTCCACTATCTCGTTATTTCTAGAGTAAGATATCTCGCATCGTTAATCTTAATAATCACTAAGTCCTAGGTTACACAATCCTAGACTTCCATGTCAAAATTCTGCATCGTCTCATCGTTTACTATGTAGTCCAATCTCATTCTTATTGTTTCTCAGATTTCAACAATTCCCTAAGTTCCAACATTCTATTTATCATTCAAATTCCGCAAGCTCCCATCATTTCACCAAACACCAAATTTCCATAAGATCTCGTCATTTCATCTATCGTTAACTCCATTCCAACTTTTCTAGTTCTAGTCGATCTAGTTTTGTTCAGTATTTCTGTTATCTTATTCCACATCTAAACATACGGATAATTATAAAAATCTGGAAAATAAGAAAGGAAATTAGATCGAGGTTTCGAAACTTCCGGACGGTAAAGATTGTCGGTTACAAGGTTGTTGAAGACAACAAGCGGCAAGACGGAAGTGCGAGGTCCCCGGTTCAATCCTCGCCGACTGCAAAGAAGATGGTTAGGTCTTGTTTAGACGTCCCTGGTTCGAATCCCGTAAGTGGTAAGAATATGTGTAAAGCATAAGGACAGAGGATTGAAGAAGTCAGGGGTTCGATCCTCACTAAAAGCAAACAGTCGGCGACAAGGTGATCTTTGTTAGACCCGATGATTTTGAGTTGAAACTTGCTATCAATGCCAACAACACAACAAGGCACGCCATCAAGTATGGATTAGAGGACGGGGTTTGAGACTCTCCTACAACGTCTGCACCTTGACATTTTTATTTATTAAACAATGTCGTTATTTTATGCGGGATCGATCCTAAGGGGGAGGCTTACCAACGGGAACCAGCGACTCGCCGGTGGGAGGGGAAGGTCTTCGTCGGTGGTGGAAAACGGCCTTGAAGTCGATAAGGCCAATGTAAAGGAACTCAGCGTTGGTTCACCACTACAATGGTCGGAGGGAGGGCAAATGAAGTCGACGTCGTCGACGCTGGTGTTCCAACGTCCAAAACCGGTGCTTAGAAGTGAGTTCGGTGTGAGAGGGAGTAGGTGTGAGATCCGTGTGTCGGATGATGGGAGTAGGTGTGAGATTAGTGTGTCGTCCGAAACTTGCAGTGAAGTTATATCCCGAAGATTTTGGAAAACATGAAAGGAATCTTCTAAAGAGTGAGTTGTTCTATTATCTTGCTTTTGTTGTCTCCATTTCAGAGTTTCAAGTACCTACACTTGTAAAATTAATGGAGAAGTTGGTGGGAACAAAAAAAGTGAATAATTTAAAATGATAACAAATTGGTTCATCGTGTATTAATGTTACTAGTTTTTAAGGCTACTACAAAAAAGCATACGTTGCTAGTTTTTAAGGCTACTACAAAAAAAACGTTTTTAGTAATGCAACATGTGAAGACAACCATTCGCAACAAAATGACAAATGACTTTCTTGTTGATGCTTTGTCAATTTTGAATCGGATGTCTCTTAATGTCTTTGCTAAGCGCTTGACTTGATTTGCGGTTCTATTCGACAATGTATTAAGTGATCGTTGAGAGGATTGAAAAGAGCGATGTTCCTAATATTGAAAAGAAAAAGCAAGTTTTCTTTCTTTGTATCTTGGAAATATAATCTAAGTCTTTCCCCTTTGATCAACAATTAATTGTGATTATAGCCATGTATCTAAAATGTTGGAAACGATTTACTTCCAGTGTCACATTATGGACATGCGCTACTTTGAAGGCTCGCTTTTAGGGATGGCAATGGGTCGGGTGATGGGTGGATGTACCACTTCCGTCACCCGACCCGTCACCTAAAATCTTCACCCGACCCGTAGCTTTGTCACCCTTACCCGTACCCGCCGGGTGAACAGGTGGATCGGATTTTTTTCGGATGAAATTTAACCCGTTTTCTTAACCTAGTATTCAACCAAAAATTACACAAATTGAATTTGCGTAAGCTAAATTTAAATATAAAATGTAATCCGATTTAAGGCTAATTTGCAACTAATATAAATCCGAAACATCTTATATACCTTCAAAACATAGAATGAACCAAAAGGGAGAGTATAACAAAAGATTATTAACACACTCTAATATTGATACACTCTATTTGACTCGTCTTTTTTGGTAATCATATTTTTGTATGTAACAAAATATATATTTCCTTAAAATTCACGGGACATGGAAGTTAATAGTGCCGACAAGGTCTTATATGTCTTTAAAATATAAAAAAATAGCTATAATAAAATGGGTGATGAGTGCGGGTGATGGGTGTGGGTGATGGGTGCGGGTGGTGGATCGGGTGATGAGTCTTGAGATGATCACCCGTATCTGACCCGCCCATCACCCGCTACATCCGTCACCCGAGTTTCACCCGCATATTAGCGGGTTTTCACCCGTTTTCTCGGGGCGAGTTTTCGGTCATCTATTGAATGCGGGTGTGATTCTCATCCCTACTCGCTTCATTCAAATTCTAGAATTTATATCTCCTTAAATAGAAAAAAACTCTATTCAAATTATAGAGGAAATTACGTTCAATTATCTCTCATCTTGCTTCATATCTACACATCCTCAAACCTCATGAATTAACTTTCGGAAGGATGGTTGGTACTACAATTAAAAATAGTAGAACATCGAACTTTTACTTGAGAGAAGATATTTTCTTCCTTAAATTCACTTGCACATTGATGTACTTGTATTATTGACACTAGGGCTGGGCACAAATCCCGCAAATCCCGGGCCCGTCCTGGTCCCGTTCCGATCTCGTCCCGATCCCGGTGTTTTTCATCTAAAAGTTTTAAATCCCGTCCCGTCCCATGTGGGACGGGATATGGGCCTTACCTTCCTCGTCCCGCAAGGCTCGTCCCGTCCCGCATTAATTAAAATTTAAATATATAAACCTAAGGAGTAGTAATCATTATGTAATTTTGTTATTATAAAATAACAATTGTCTAAATTCATTTACAAAGGGCAAAGGAAAATTGAACTCAGGTGCGACATTGTTTAAAGAGTAATGATAATTATAGGGCTAGGCACAAATCCCGCAAATTCCGGTCCCGTCCCGATCCCGGTGGTTTTTCATCTAAAAATTTTAAATCCCGTCCCGTATCGTCCCACCAAAAATATTGTTGGACGGGATATGGGCCTTACCTTCCTCGTCCCGCAAGGCTCATCCCGTTCCACATATATTAAAATTTAAATATAAATTAAATAATTAAATATATAAACATAAGGAGTAGTGATCATTATGTAATTTTGTTATTATAAATTAACAATTATATAAAGTCATTTACAAAGGGCAAAGGAAAATTGAACTTATGTGCGACATTGTTTAAAGAGTAATGATAATTATGTAAATTTGTTCTTATATTTTATTTTGGATGTTTAGATTTGACAAGTTAATTATGTTTTGTAACCCTTGTTGCGACATTCTATTTTGATGTCTTTCGTTTTAAGGATATGAATGAATATTTTCTTTCGTAAATTGTTAATTTTAAAACGAAAAGGCGAAAATAAATTTTATATAGATTATGCAGGATAAGGCCCGTCCCATCCCGTCCCGTCCCGGTTCCAACCGGGATAAGACTCAATGATTTTTAGCAAAAAAACTCAAGGCCCGTCCCGGTCCCGTCCCATATATAATGGCGGGGATAGGATATGGGATGACCTTAATCCGTTCCGTCCCATGCCCAACCCTAATTGACACTAATACAGGGCTCTCATGAACTGTCTGTTAATGATGAACTTCTCGGAGCATTCTCTTAGCTTCCTCCTAGATATACAATTTATTTGGGCTTTAGTGTTTGGGCTTGGTCTCAATAACATGAAGGCTAGAATACTGTTGGTTATAATTGGCTTAAAGTAGCAACTAATAGAAATCATTTGACTTTGGATGTGAAGTATACTGGTTTTTGGTCATTGTCACCCTTGCATTGTATTAATCTTAATTTTTGGTTTAATAACTTGCATTGACTGGGAAATTATTGGGTATTATTTGGATTACACCTTTTGGTTTTGATGAACAACTACTTGATCCTTTGGGGTGTGTTGTAGTTTAAGTTGAGTAATGTATTGAAAGAATATATAGAATTGTGAAGGACAAATTTAATTAGGTGAGTATGACCACTTTATCACCTAATTAGATATGTATTGATCTTGAATTCCGTCCTCTTAACAACTTTGCAAAAGTGCATTACAATCCTTACATCGTGGACACTCAACTTTTTCACTCCCACGTACCCAGGTTAAATAACAATGTGTACACATTTTTAATACATGAAACGTGGTCACCCCTAGTTTAATTTGAATCAAAAAACATAAGCTCAATTTAATAGGATATAATAACTAGGCCTTAGTTCATGTAATTAAGTACACATGTCATTTTTCTCCTAAAAAAACATTTTTTCCGTTTAAATTTTTTCTACATTTCGTTCAATTTTTTTTTTAAAATTCAAATTATATTATACTAATGGTTCATACATTTTATAATTTTTTCTTCCATAAGTTCAACAAATGTTGAACTAATAATATGAAATATATATAATAATAGAACACTTTATTCGAATATTAGTATAAAAATTTTGAACTATTTATTTCCTTTTTTTTCTTTCTAATGGGTAGTTTTAAAGTTCAATTTTTTTGTACATTTCAATAAAAAGTTGTATAATTGTATTGTTAGTACATATATGTACTAATGATTCATAACATTTTTACAATTTATTTTCATAAGTTTAAAATAATACATGAACTAATAATATAAAATATTAGAACTAGTATAACACTCGATTTGAACTGGTAGTGTAAAGTTTTAAACTAACAAATATTATAATAAAATGTTCTAATAATTGTAGTTATAAAAATTTAAACTTTTACAATATTAGCTCAAAATTTGGGTATAATTAGCTCAAATATTATGTTATGTTAGTTCAATAATTGTGTTTTATTATTTCAAACATATACAAATAAAAATGTGCATAAAACATAACTAATAAATAGCACAAAAAAAATATATGAACTAACAATAAAAAAATAATAATAGAAACCGTTAAATTTTGAACTGAGATAATATTTGTTACAATAAACTACAAAAAATGTCACCTCGTCTCCCTTCTAAAAATATTTTTCAAAAACACAAAATTATTCCCACAATTTCAAAACTTGTTGTGCTTCAAATCAAGGAACATCATCCAACCAATGGATCAAGGGTTCGGGTGGTGGGTGGTTGTATCACTTCCATCAACCGAACCGTATTGTAAGACCGTTCACCCGGACCATCACCCACCCAAGCTCCCCTTCACCCGAAACCATAACCGCGATTGATCGGGTGGGTCAGGTTTTTTTTCCGGGTTGAACCGGCAAATTAAGCTTGTAAACTGTAATTACTCATTTTTTTGATTTTATTTAAAACACAAGCTAAGCTATTGTAGTCATGAATAAATCAAAAAAACAATATCTATGATTGTTAAATGAGTCGTATACAACAATTCAACAACTCATAACAATTGTAGTCAATTGCATCAACAAATAACAGTTCAACATTTAACAAACAACATTCAACAAACCAAACAACAATTCAACAACTCTCAACAAGACAACAACTCAACAACTCTCAACAAGACAACAACTCAACAACTCTCAACAGCTCTATAACTCAGCAATTCAACAACACTCAATAACTCTCATCAACTCAACAACGCAGCAACGCAACAACTCGGCAACTCAACACCTCAGCAGACAACAACTCGACATTCAACATCATAAAAGGCTCAAGAGTGTGGAGGCGTGAAAGCGTTGGTTGCGTAACCTGCGAGTCTGCGACTTAGGGTTTACTCTTTGGAAGTGTGGACCGGAGGCGTGGAAGGTTGGAGAGTGGGAGCGTTCATGCGTAACTTAAGTAAATTAAAGCCTTATAGAGTTAGAATATTAGAGTTTGTAAACAATAAAAGTTTATTTTATTTTATCTTTATTTAATTAAATTTCAGGTGAACATCGGGTGAATGTCAGGTCGGGTGGTGGTTTTTAATATTCTTACCTTAAACCGTAACCGGAACATCAACCGATCCACCATCAACCGCATTCCAGCCGTATTTTATCGGATTTTCGACCATTCGAGTGGTTCAGGTTTTCGGATAACCACCGATTACGGGTGAGATTTTCATCCCTGAACCGACCCCTAATAATTAATCATTAAAATACTTATTAAATAACAAATCATCATTCATCTATTTCGATCGACGCCTTTAGGCGAACGATGTGCGATGTGAGCTCCAGATGGAGCATCCAATGCGTTGGATGTGGCTAAGGCTGCGACACGGCTATTTAGGGCCCATCAAAATTCGGTCGACCCGGAGCGGAATACTTTGTGCAATCACTAAATTGGTTTCAGTCCGACAGTCACAGGATGAAACATTAACCTTTCTTCTTTATTTTCAATACCTGAGCTTGTACTCGTCACCTTCAACAGCCACCACCCGCGAACGCCGGTTTCCGATTTGACCACCACCGTATCCTTTCGCCGGAGTTTCCGTCTGGTGACACCGAAGGTTCAGGTTTGATCTCAAGTTCACGCATCTGTTTTCACCTGTCTAACCAAGTATTTAGGGTTTCTTAGTTTATACAGCATTAGGTTGAACAAGAATTGATCAATTGCGCTTCACTACTCGGATTTGTTTTTCATTTCAGTAGCCGTTGATATCGGCGCTGATCGTTAGGGAAAACAGGGAACAGTCAAGTGATCTCTGTTTGAACTGGTTTTGAAGCAATCTAGGGTTTCATGCTTTTTTTGTGGTTGGATTGTGTAAGTTTTGCTGAAATAAGATGCTTCCACATTGGATGAGGCTTTATAGGAAACAAATACGTATTCTTCATCTTTCAACTTCTGCCCTCCTCCACCTTGTCAGTAAACAAAGACCGCCATCTTCGTCTATTGGTTTTCATCCTCTGACTACCACCTACGAAGCATGTCTAAATGGATATGAACGTAGATATGGAAGCATTTCGAATTATTCTTCCAAGCCAACCGGATCTTCATCACGAGCTTACAAGAAGCGGGTTAACAAGAGGCTCAGACTGGCTAGTAAGCCTGTGCTCAACGAAGCTAGTTTTGAGAAGGCTAAGTCTCTACTTCCACCAAGGTTCACAGCTGATCATTTACATGATATAATCATTGATGAAGATGACCCTTTGGTTTGCTTCGAGCTGTTTAATTGGGCATCTCATCATTCAAGATTCAGGCACAATGTGAATAGCTATCATGTAACAATAAAGAAGCTCGGGGCTGCAAAAATGTATGAGGAAATGGATAATGTTGTTAACCAAGTGCTTGCTGTTCCTCATATTGGTTCCGAGGGTCTATACAATACGATAATCTACTACTTCACTGCAGCTCGTAGGTTGACTAGATCTGTTGTTATATTTAAGCACATGAAGGATTGCAACAATTTGGAGTGCAGACCTTCGATCAAGACATACAATATTTTGTTTGCTGCATTTCTGAGTCGGAAAAGCAATACTCATGTGAATCATATGTACATGGAAACTATGAATTGCCTGTTCAGGCAATTGATTAGTGATGGAATCGAACCTGACATATTCTCGTTGAATTGCATGATTAAGGGCTATGTAATGTCCAATCATGTAAATGATGCGTTGAGAATTTTTCACCAGTTGAGCGGGGTCTATAAGTGTCAACCGAATGCAGCTTCGTATGACTGTATTGTTCATGGATTATGTGCCCAAGGTCGAACGAGAAATGCCAGGGAGTTGTGGAAGGAAATGCAGGGTAAAGGATTTGGCTTGAGTGCTAAAACATACAACTCGCTCGTTAATGCTCTGTCTCTGAATGGAGATGTAGAAGAAGCAGTTCAGTATTTGCGAGAAATGGCTTTGAAAAAGAAGGAAGCTGATTTCATTACTTACAGGACCGTTGTGGATCAGCTTTGTAGACAAGGAAAAGTTAGGGAGGCTAAACTGTTGCTAGAGGAGTTCAAAGGGAAAGTTGATGGACCTAGTTACAAGAAGTTGCTGTCTGTGCTGCAGGACGATTTTGCTTATGGAAGGTAGTGGTAAAATTAAAGCTGTTATAAGGACCGGATATTGATCTTTTCCATTTTCAAATACATTTTAATAAAACCCAACTTCAATCAATACCAGCTATGGTCCTTTTTTTTGGCTGTGTGACGTGCTTTATATTTTGCTACCTTTGTGGTGCAAGGACAAAAAGAGCCCTTCATTTGCCCCTCAACAAATTAGAATAAGCTGGGTAGCGGTATTGTCAAGTGCAAAAACTATGCACGTTCATACACACCGAGACATCTGACATGTAAAAAGACTTTTGGGTAGGCTAATTGCAAAACAGAAGAGTTTATCAATATACATTTTGTAAACGAAATCAAAGAAGTGATGAATCCACAGTTACCGGGTCTATTTTTAAAACATACTTGTTGCTGATAAGGTAACTTAAAGGTCATCGTGCCTAACAGAAGGTATTGTGAAGAAAAAAAGACTTGATTGCAATGATCACAGGCATTATTTGTGTTTGTTTGTTGTTTGAACTGACATTCATCCTCCTTCAACCTAACCCTAGTTTGTGTGTTTAATTTATTTGCTACCACATGAAATTGATTAATTAGGTCTATTTTGAAAACGAAATCAAAGAAGTGAAGAGTCCTTATTGGGTCTATTTTGAAAATATACTTGTTGCTGATAAGGTCACTTAAAAGGTGATGAACAAAAGAGACCCGTGCCTAACAGAAGGTATTGTGAAGGAACAGACTTGTTTGCAAGTGCTCACAGAGTCACAGGCATTATTTATGTTTGTTTGTGTTTTGAACTGACATTCATCCTCCTTCAATCAAACCCTAGTTTCTGTGTTTAATTTATTTGCAAGCAGGTCCAGCATAGAGTTAGGAAGAAAGACAGTGACATGGAACCGCGGGATACTGTCCTCCCAAATAGTGGGCCAATCTGTATCGAGGTAAGTCCTCCAATGCATGTTCTCTCTTTACTGCACAAACCAGGTAATCTAGACTAAATAAGCTAGTCATATAGGCAGTAGCCATCAATTAATGCTTGAAAAGGAGGTAGCCATTTATGATTTATGTCGATCCATATGGGTAAGATGTGTGTATAAAACGCATCTATCAGCCATTCTTCTTAAAGTATCTCTTTTTAGTATTAACTGTAGGAAACATGGAGAAACCAAGTGTTAGAACTCCATCCTTTGTGCCCTTGGTTTCCACCATTGCTCACATAGCAGCTCTATTTCTCATAGTATTAGTCCTTGTTTATGTTCTTCATTTTCGGGAGGGCCTTGCTTTGAGAAGCGATGTCAAGCTCAAGATTTATAATGTAAGTGATTACTATATGATCTGTTCCTAATATTTTCAAGGATTGAATAATCCGTTTCTCCTCATGAAACTAGTGGGTTCACGCACTGCTTATGACTGGCTGCATTATCCTCGTCGGGGAAGGTCAGTTTCACTGTTTGCAAATTGAGTTTGAATTTCTTTCTTAGTGATCCGGTTTGTGTGATGAAACAGCGTTTCTATTGCAAAACACACTACCTGCAAGTAGAAGGGCACAAAAGATTACGCACATGGCGCTTCATCTATCAGTTCTTATCATTGGATCGATAGGAGTTTTCGCGATCATCAAATTCCATCAAGAATATCAAAGGCCACACTTCTATACTCTCCATTCCTGGCTTGGCTTCATCCTCATTTTCTCATATTGCTCGCAAGTAGGTGTTTGTCAATTAACTGCATGCATCATCATGAATATATATAATCTGAATGGTGTTTGTGAATTTTTGATGTATGCAGGGGGTGTATTCATTCTTGAGCTTTGCATATCCGCAATTGAAGTCGTCGTCAGCAAGATCGGCTATTGTGCCATGGCATGTGGTGGGAGGGCTGCTTATGTTTCTCCTCTCGATTGGTATGGCGTTTGTGGGTCTTGCGGAGAAGCTTATATACAATAAACTGCATCATGAGCCACAAGCCTATATCCTCAATTTCACTGGCATGCTCCTGCTCATCTTTGGGGTCATGGTTTCAATCAAAGTCTTGGTTCCTCGCCTTCAGCACCAGTCTGCTTGATCGTCATTTGCATCTCCCTATCACTTCAAAACAGCTCTTGTAACGTTAATTAATCCAAGCAGATGTTAGAAAACTATGTATCAGCCTAGCTTTTTATGCCTCATTTCGCTCTCGTAACAAACTTCAAATTCTTCAAACTGGGTTGTCATCCGGCTCACTCTCAATCGTATTATACTTTGATGACCCTTTCAAACAAACAATTAAATTGTACTTTAATATAAGGTTTTTCGTCATACGTAAAGGTTACAAGAGGGTACTTAGGTTAGGTACCAATCAACATCGTTTAAGCAAGTGTTATGTGTAATAAGATGACAACAAACCCTGCTTATATATAGTGGTGCAAGTTCATGTTGCAAATGCAGTAAGTTTCTCCATGTTTCCAGCAACACTTGAAAGCCATAAGCACTACGGCCAGGAAAGTACATCCATATCATTTAAGCAAGTGTTATGTGCCTCAATGAACCCATCAAGATGCTCATCCTCGTGCCCCATTGCTACCCCAACATATTCAGCCTCCTCTTTTACTGAAGCATCAGCCTGACAAACACAGGACTTCAATACTTAAAAAGAAATCTATATTCCACTTGGAAATAAACTAATTAGAAGATAGGAGGAAATTAGCCATGGCATGCTTCATTATTTTTCCCAAGACCACAAAGAACTTCAAAAAGCTTCCTTGGGTCAGTGAGTCACTCGCTTCCCAGGCCTCCACAACTCCACCAACGACGAACTTGCGGCTCCCAGTCCTCTCTTCTCTATTCTGGCGACGTTGTCTGAGTCAACGAGTCACTCAGGTAAGCAGGTTCGTTTCTTTCTTTCACTTCCTCAATCCTCTCTTCAATTCTGATTTTACTGAGAGTGAGTTCTTCTCTACTTGTATTGCCACGCAGGTTCGTTGGTTCCTTGAATCCTTTCCGGCTCTCCTCAGTCCTCTCCGAGTCACGCAGGTTCGTTTACTGAGTTCTATTGAATGAGTTCTACTTCCACAGTGAGGCTCTTCGAACGGGCTCTCAAACTTCATCCGCCTCCATTGATTAGGTACAACTGTACTAGTGCTACTGTCTGAATCCACATCTAATAGTTTGCCATTGTAAATTGGGCCAGCATTGACACAAAACCCCCACTTTCGAAGGAGAAGTTGATAAAAAGAAGGTTCTACAGGCAAGACCGTGAGGATAAAATTGATGACTCCGATTCCGGTTCTGATTCCTATTCGGATTCTGAAATCGAAGCTCAAGTCAGCGATGCTTCAGAAGATTCTGTTGAAGAAGCTGAGGAGGAGCAAATAGACGACGAGGTGTCCAATCATGTGAATCTCCAAATTCCTTCTTCCTCCTCTTCATCTGGTGAAACACCGCCTGTATTGTTGATATCTTTTATTTATTTTATTTGTGAAGTGCAAAATTTGTTTGATGATGATGGATTGCATTTTTCCTATCTCTGTAGAACATGAGAGTGATGACTGCTCTGCTGATGAACTCGAGGTAGACTCGCCAAGTAAGTTTCCGAGGCCGTTTGTTCTTCTTTTATGAATTTGTCAAACTCTCTTCCTTTTATCCTTTCTTAGGACCTGTGCTTTTGTTTTGTTGTATATTGTAGAGAATAGTGTTAAATTTATCTTTTTATATCCGTCGGGTCTAAGACGTGGAGAGGATGCACGCCACAAAGTGAACCTTACACATTAACTTTCGGGGTTCCATCCTAAAACCAATTGGTTACAGGAGGAGTAACCCTTGGGTTTATATAATAGGTTCACGTTATTCATTATAGTCGATCTGGGACATAATAATCCACACATCTCAACAAATAGTGGAAGTAAATTTAATGTATGTGGTATTTGTATGTTTGGATTGAAGTGAAGATTTTGATGCTTTTCTGTTTCGTTATTGAATGCATAGTGCTTGTCAATGACACTCTATAGTTTTATCTATAATAGAGAGATTTGTATTTTATGGAAATACACATGAATAATAGAGCACATATGCCTTATGATTAACACCAACTTATCCTACAAAACTGAGGATGCAAGTACCTTATATCTTCAACCATTTGCTCCTGAACCATTTCCAGTAATTTTCCAAAACTCAGCTTTGCTGAATTAAACTGGAATATTCGGTGGTGGTTTTGGGATGTAGGAACTTTTGTTTAACTATGTTTTGTGCTTGACGCAGCCCTTGCACATTATGAGCGTTAACTCTTGACAGAATCTTATTAGCTATTATCTTTAGACTTGATTTTTTTTGGTCATGTATAGGTAACGTTCCTCATAACGGTGAAAAAATGTTTTGCTTATGCATTTCTGTTATTTCTGAATAAATACAACCTTGTCTGTCAAATTGTGTCCTGTTTTAAACTGTAAATGACATTAATGTTTCTCTACATGTGATTGCTGAAATCGAAGGGGAATTAACAAGCATTAGCTCATTGGTTTAGGTAAGAAGAAAAAAATCGCTATGTTGGAAACACTAGCAAATGATATTTCCCTCCCAAATGATGCCGGGAAGTGAATCTTGAAATCCAAGTCTGTTTTCAAGTGTAGGCTTTGCCCAAAAATTGTTTGCTTGAATGAGGAAAGCCTAAAAACTCATCTCAAGTCTAAGGTATGTTATTTATTATTAATCTGCCCCCTTTCCATCCACATTCGCTCTTTAGACTATGAAGTGCTGTAAGAACTTGTTTGACATCTAGTTACTTGATTTCTTACAGAGGCATGCTAGGTCAGAAAAATTACAAAGGAATGGGAGTTTGAAACACATGCTAAATAGTGATGGAGAAGAAGAGGAGGCGGAGGAAGATGGTGAGACTCATGCTGAAAGACATGCCCGAATCCTTGCACTTGCACAGGTTTGTTTCTCCTTAGCTTTTTAGGTTCATTGTCTAGTTAATGCCTGTAGTTCTCATTTGTTAAACCACTATGGAACCATTTGCTTACCTTTTAGAGCTCGTTTGGTATTGCTAGGAATCATTTCCAGTAACGGAATGATTCCGAATCAAACAAAAACAGTGTTTGTTTAGATGTCTTTTTACACATGAAAGTATTTCAATCATTTCTATTTCCATTTTTTTCCCCTTAACCGATTCCATTCTGTCATAAAACAAAGAGAATTTGGACTGAAAACTGTAATTTATAACTTCTGTATGCAGATTATTTATACTGCATCAGGAAGGCATAACTGCCACCTACAAATATTGCTTAATATTCTAACAGTTCTTGACTCCTAAATATAACATTAATAGATTAACAACAGTGTCATATAACATGACTTAGGGAAATATAACTAACTGAAATATAGCCAACAAATCCTCCCCTAAACTCAACATGATCATGTTGAATTTAAGTATCTTCTGCAGTCATTATCTCCTCTTTTTTCCTTACTCCAAGCATGGACCTTAGACGTTCAAACACTTCAAGTCCTACTGCCTTGGTCATGATGTCTGCGATCTGAACCTTAGTGCCGCAGTACTTAAGCTCCACCACTCCTTCCTTGACAAGGTCTCTAATGAAGTGAAAACGCACATCAATGTGCTTACTCCTACCAGTGCAACACAGGGTTATTTGACAACTTGATAGTAGAGTTGTTATCACAGTACACTATGGTTGCTTCGTTGATGCATTCAGACCATTCATCTGCTCAAGTAGCCACCTCAGCCAAATACATTGTGCAGTACATAATGCAGCAGCCACAAATTCTACTTCTGTTGTTGAAAGAGTAACAACTGGTTGTTTCTTTGAAGCCCAAGACACAACACCTCCTCCTAAGAAGAAAACATAGCCACTAGTACTCTTCCTATCATCCATATCACCTGCATAATCACTGTCTGTGTATGCTACTAAACCAGTGTCATTCATCTCTCTTTTGTACCATATACCAAGCTCTAAAGTCCCCTTTAGGTACCGCAACACCCTCTTAGCAGCCATCATATGCATTCTAGTAGGTTTAGCCATGTACCTGCTCAGAAGACAAACAACAAACATGATATCTGGTCTTGTTGCTGTTAGATACAACAGGCTGCCTACAAGTTGCTTATATTGTGTGTCATCCACAGGAACACCATCTCCTTCAACACATAGCTTTGCTCCCGGCACAATAGGATTTCTCACAGGATTGCTGTCCATCAAGCAAAACTTCTCCAAAAGCTCAGTTGTATACTTTTTCTGATAAATGAACACCCCGTACTTGCCTTGACTTACTTCTACACCCAAAAAATATCTCATTTCTCCTAAGTCAGTCATCTCAAAACTTGACTGCATGGACTCCTAAAATTCTTTCACAAGATCCTTGTTGTTGCTAGTAAACATGATGTCATTTACATACAAGCTCACAAGGAGTATGTCGTTTCGTTGAACATAGACAAACAGTGTGTGCTCATACGGACATCTAGTGAATCCTTTCTCAAGAAAATAATTTTCTATCTTGCTATACCATGTCCTCGGTGCATGTTTCAAACCATAAAGTGCCTTCTTAAGCTTGTACACTTTATTCTCCTCCCCTGCAATCACAAAGCCTGGAGGTTGCTCAACAAACACTTCCTCTGACAACTCACCATGTAAGAAGGCACTCTTCACATCAAGTTGATGAACAATCCACCCATGATGAGCAGCAAGAGCTAGCATAGATCTAATTGTGTCCCACTTGGCCAGTGGAGCAAACACCTCATTATAATCAATGTCATACTACTGAGCATAGCCTTTTACCACAAGTCTAGCTTTGAACTTATCCACTTGTCCATGCTCATTTAGTTTGATCTTAAACACCCATTTCACACCAATAGGTTTGACATTTGCAGGCAGACAAACTAATTCCCAAGTATCATTCCTGTGAATTGTATCCATCTCTACAACCATCGCTTTCCTCCACTTATCCTCCTTCACATCCTGAACAAAGTTGTTCGGATCTATACTGTCAACAAATAGTGCATATTGCTCACAAAAATTTCCCACTTCACATATATCTGTCATCTCACAAAAATTTCCCATCTCATAATATGCGTGTCATGTTGGTCTGCTTCTGACTCTATGTTCCAATACAGTTGTTACAACAGATGGAGAATTACTATGGACTCCACTAGTCTCATCACTACCACTTGCTATCTCAGGCACACTAGTCTCATCATTTCCACTTGCTATCTCTGGCACTGCTGGAACATCTCTATCCGGATGATGTTCATCCACCTCATTATCGGAGTTGTTAAGTTCATCATCATTGGCATCCCACATGAGCTGAACTGTTGTAGAAGACTCTTTGTCATGATTCATCCAACCTTTAGTTTCATCAAATACAACATCACGGCTAATAATGATTTTCTTAGTCTTTGGATTATACACTCTGTAGACTTTTGATTCAAAAGAAACGCCAAGAAAAATGCACTTGGCACTCTTATCATCAAGTTTTCTTCTTTGCTGATCAACCACATGGACATAACACACATCCAAAGACTTTAAAATGATCCACAGATGGATGAACCACTCCAGAGTTCTTGAGGTGTTTTATCTGCATTTATTACAGTTGGACTTCTGTTCAAAACATGAGTTGCCCAAGCAACAGCTTCATGCCACATCTTGCTTGGCACCTGACTATCATTGAGCATACACCTGACCTTGTTCATGATTAACCTATTTCTTCTCTCAGCCATTCCATTTTGCTGTGGAGTGAAGATTGTTGTCAGTTGTCTCCTAATCCTAGTCTTATCACAAAAATCTTTGAATTCTGTTGACAGAAATTTCCCACCTCTATCTGTTCTCAAGCAGACAATTGCACTTCCTGACTCCTTTTCAATGAGCACTTTAAATTTCTGAAATACTTTAAATGCCTCTGACTTTGCCTCAAGGAAATAAGTCCAAAGCTTCCTGCTGTAATCATCTATCATTGTGAATACATACTTCTTGTCACTGTTAGAAGAGGGAGTGATAGGGCCACATAGATCTGCATGAACTAACTGGAGTTTGTTCACTGCTTGCCATGAACTTTGCTTGGGAAATGACTTCTTGTGATGCTTACCTACAAGACAGGTTGTGCACACTTCAGCAGAACGATCTCCCTTGAGTTGAGGCAAGCCTTTGACAATCTCCTTTTGTTGAAGCTTCCTTAGACCTTGATAGTTGAGATGTCCAAACCTCCTATGCCACAACTCAACATCATCTATGTCAGTTCGGGACAACATGACACAATGAGAGTTAAACTTTTGATCACCTAGAGAAACTGCATGAAACACAAACATCCTGTTTGCCTTCATCTTTGTCTCAAACAAAAGACCCTTCTCATCATGGTACACCTTACACATGCCTTGTTTGAACAGAATAGCCAAATCATTTTCTTGCATTTGTCCTATACTCAGTACATTATTTTGTAATCCTGGGTCAAAGTATACATCTTGTATAACTACCACAATACCATCGATTTGAACTTTGATGCTCCCCTTCCCTACCACATTCAGTTTCATACCATTTCCCAACTTAACACTGCATGCAAAAGAACCGTCGAAATGTGTGAACCAATGCTTACTCCCTGTCATGTGATTGCTGCAGCCTGAATCTAAGAACCACCAGGATTCCTGAATAGCATCAGTGTATTCAACAGCCATAAGCAACACTTCTTCATTGAAGTCACCGCTGTTTGAGGCATAATGAGCTTGTTGAGACCACTCTGGACATTCATTCTTGTAGTGTCCCAATGTGTGGCAGTTATAACACTCCACAATATCTTTACTCCAAGACCTACTACGGCCCCTACCTCTCCCTACTGAATTTCCACGACCTCTACTCCTTCCTCTGCCTTGATCAACACCGACTCTCAGGACTTGATCGTCTGTGACAGACTTTCTGATAAGTTTCTGTGCATGCACAAGTAACGAGCTTTGTAACTCATCCATAGTCAGTGGATTAATATCTTTAGACTCTTCAATCGAGCATACAACATAGTTGAACCTGTCACTCAAGGTTCTTAAAATCTTCTCAACAATCTTAACTTCCTCAACAGTCTCCCCACAGTTTCTCATAGTGTTAACTACTACCATAACTCTCCCGAAATATTTATTAACTGACTCATTCTCTTTCATCTCTAGCACTTCAAACTCTCTCCTTAGTGCTTGGAGTTGTGCTCTCTTAACCCTAGCACTACCTTGAAACTTTGTTTTCATAGAATCCCAAAGTTCTTTGGCAGTTCCCTTCTGAGTTATAGTTTTAAGGGTAGTCTTATCTATGCTACTAAAAAGATAATTCTTAGCCTTAAAATCCTTTAACCTTAATTCCTCCAGAGCCTTGGTCTCGGCAGCGGTTAGGGTTGCTCCTGCAGCCGGTTCCTTGAAGCCGTCCTTCACCACCAACCAATATTCCTTAGAGTGCAGTAGATTCTCCATCAAGAGACTCCAGTGATCATAGTCACCATCGAAAGTGGGAATGCAGGCCTTCGCAAAGCTTGTATCGCCCATGATTTCCTTTGAAAAACACTCACTCTCTTGTAATCTTCCCTCAATCCTTTGTGTGCACTCTCACCAACAGGATTTTTGTGATTACTTTCTGTGTTTCCCTTCAAAGAACACTCGATCTTGATCTCAGTTCCTAGCCAAAAAACCTTGCTCTTATACCATTTGTCATAAAACAAAGAAATTGGACTGAAAACTGTAATTCATAACTTCTGTATGCAGATTATTTATACTGCATCAGGAAGGCATAACTGCTACCTACAAATATTGCTTAATATTCTAACAATTCTTGACTCCTAAATATAACATTAATAGATTAACAACAGTGTCATATAACATGACTTAGGGACATATAACTAACTGAAATATAGCCAACACATTCCGTTTTCATTCCACCACTCCAACCAAACGGGCACTTAGTCTCTACAATATAATATAATGTTAGAGGTCATTTTAAAGATAAATGTGGAACAAGGTTCATTTTAAGGTGATCATTTCTTCGACATGTTCACGAACCATAAAAATTGAAATATCTACTGCGCACTTTCCAGGAGGAACCAAAGAAGAATTCTCGTGATCGACAACGACAAAGATTAAGGATGAAGAGGAAGGTAAGTGTATTATATATTGCCTTATATAATCTCTAGTAGTTACTATAGTAACTAGATTTGTTTTAAGGTGATCATTTTTTTAACTTGCAGAAAGAAACAACCTAAGAGCCTACCAGTCAGAAGGTAAAAAAACAGCGGATTAATGTTTGAGGAAGCATTAATGCTTCAGTCACATATGACTGGAGCATTAATGCTCTCTTTTCGAAAAAACGCTCTATTTTTCCTAGTTGCGAAAAGACTAGGAAGTTTCGTTTTAAGCGTTTCAGCGCACTGGCGTTTATGGAGGAGGTCAGCCCTCCGGCGTTTGCTTCCGCTGAGAAGGAAGGTTCGATCTCTCACCAAGGGGATACGACTATGGTTGATACTATTGATTCACAAGATGAGGAGGGGAAGAATACTTCACTGGAGATCGCGGTTGACAAATCAGGAAAAGAGAGATTGAAGTGCTGGTTGATAAGGCTAAAGCAAGTAGTGGTTGCAATAAAGATATGATTGATACTACTAATCCGATCCCGGGGACGGTTGTCGCTACGATAGGGTCCAAGGAGGTGCCTTGTTAGTTCGTTATGGGTACTGGAGTGATTAACCCTAATCCAGTAGTTAGCCTAACGACTGACTCGGCTGGAAATGGTGAACCCAGGAAAACTGCTATCAGAACGTGGAGTGAAGTGTTGGGAGGAATGCAAAATAGTTCTTCGCAACGGGAAAGTATAACGAAGAGTACGTTGCAAGGTAGAATTTCTATGAGTTTTCCTTACGGTCCGGATGGAGATCCATCCATTGTGGTTGATAAGGAAGTCATTGAAGACCTTGAAGCACGATGGAGAAACTCGATTGTTTTCAAAGTTCTAGGGTTTCCCATTGCTTTTCCGGTTATGGAGAGGAAGATTCGGGAACTATAGAAATGTGGAGATAACATGCAAGTTATGGATCTTGACAATAATTATTTTTTGCCTAGATTTAAAAGTGAGAATGAATTAATGATGGTCCTCATTGGTGGCCCGTGGGCGGTCTTTGGAAGATGTTTGATTATGAAAAGATGGACGCCGGATTTTGTTACGTCTAGTCCTATATCTTCTGCACCTACTTGGGTTAAATCACGGGAGTTCCAGTTCAATGGTATAATGAAGCAATCATTTGGAGCATGGCGGAATGTATTGGGTTACCAATCACTATTGATCCTAAGACCCTACAACTTAATAGAGGAAGATTTATCCGAATTTGTGTGGAGATGGATATAAGCCGTCCTCCAAAGAAAGCTATTTTTATCAATGGAAGAAGGGGCCCTATTGAGTATGAAGGCTTAGACATAATCTGTTTTAAATATGGTCGTTATGGACATTACGCGTCACATTGTGAACATGGAGAGATTGCAAAAGTCCAAGGTCGTTGAAGGTACGGTTACTTCTGAAAACATTAATCCTGCCACAAGCACACCACCGGAAAGTTCACTAGTTGTTGCTTCCGATGATCATAATTTTGGCCATGGATGATGGTTGCTAGAAGGAATAAATTTGTAAAGGGAAAGATATCTTTGAGTCTAATCTGGGGAATAATGCTATCGGGAATAGGCAACAAAATATAGCTGTACAAGGAAGGTTCGGTAATCATAAAGGGAAGAGCGTGGGTACACAAGGGAAAGGAAAGTCTATTGAGTATGGGCCAATGCATACTACTCAGCCTATGATGGGCCCAAGTTCTAAAGAAAAGGAAGCATCTACTAGTCGAAGTAAATCAGTTACTAGACCGGAGACTCACAAGGCCCATAGTGAGACTGTACGTGTGGGGTTGGTTATTAATTCACAAACAAAAAAGGCTGCTAGTACAAACTCTGAAGCAGGAATTCAAGTGTTTTCAGCGACGGTAGAGAATAGTCATCAGAAGAAGGAAGCCGAAGACAAGAGAAAGACACGTAACAAGTTGAAGAATGATGCCAGAAGAGCAGCTTGGAGAATCAAGAAAGCAGAAGAAGTGACTCACAATCCGAGTGCTCTTAAAAGACAACGACAAGAGGAGAGTTTGTTGGAGCAGTGCGTCAGACAAGATGAAAGGAAGGGAGAGGTCAATAATGGGAGTGAACTCAATATGGAACTTGTGCTCCCGCCGGAGAGAACTACTAGTGAGAAAGTTAGTTTAGTTCAACCTTCGGAGACATCGAATTCAGAAGTGTCTAAAGTGCTTGTTGATCAAGAGATACCGGGAACAAGCGGTAGTAATAGCTTGGATTTGAATAAGGAGTCAGCAAGTAACAATGATGAAGAGATGGTGGAAAGCTCTGTACAAAAGGAGCAATCAACAACAAGACATGTTGGTTAGTTTCTTGTTGTCAGTGGGTTTAAGATCTTTGAATTTTTTTTATCATGAATTGCCTTCTTTGGAACGTTTTCGGAGCCGGTAAGACTGGTTTTCGACGTGCTATTAAATACTTGTGCAGTCATCATAACATCGACATTCTCTCCATTTTTGAACCCTGTGTCTCTGGTCCTAGGGCGCAAAGTATTTGTGAACGTATGAACTTCACGGATTGCTTTAGAGTGGAAGTTGAGGGCTTCAAAGGTGGTTTGTGGCTTCTTTGGAAATCGGAGAAGGTGCAACATCATTTCTAGTAATAAGTACTTCATACATGCTAGAATTACTAATAGTTCTGCTAGTTACAGGCTGATTGTTATTTATGCCGCCCCGGACCATGTTAGACGTAGAGCTTTTTGGAAGGATGTTGATTATGAACTGAGAGCTATTACTGAGCCGGTCATTCTGGGCGGAGATTTTAACTGTATCAGGTTTATTCATGAGCGTAAAGGAGGTTCAAGGAAGCTCCACGAAGATTTGAAAATTTTTAATGAGTTTGTTATGGAGCATGGGCTTATTGACTTAGGTTACACTGGCCCAGATTTTACATGGGATAATGGCAAAACAACAAACGCAACATCCTGAAGAGACTTGATCGTATTTTTATGAATGATTCCGGACGTCTGATTTGGCCTAATGCTCATGTTAGACATCTTCCTAGATTCTCCTTTGATCACTCCCGGTTACTCCTCTCTGTTGATCCTACGGTTAAATGCAATAAGGAGAGAAGACCGTTCAGGTTCGAAGTTGTATGGTTATCTCATCAGGATTTCCACCCTATGGTGGAGACATGCTGGAGATCTAATCCGGAGGTAAGTGTGGCTCTCCCTAATCTTAAGAACTCCCTTATTGTTTGGAATCGGGTTGTTTTTGGTAATGTCTTTCGCAAGAAAAAGGAAACTCTTGATAAACTTGTTAGAGTTCAAGCTAGGATCTGTCATGATGATTCACGCGGGCTTATGTTAGAAGAGAAGAGATTGAAAGCTGATATTGAGATTATTCTTGAGCAAGAAGAAACTATCTAGTTTCAAAAGTCGCGAGAACAGTGGTTAGAGCAAGGAGATCGTAACACTGCGTTTTTTCATACCTCTGCTGTTATGCGAAGAAGCCGAAATAGAGTGACAAGGCTCAAAATGGAGGGAGATGAGTGGGTTGAAGATCCTGCCAGACTTGAAAGCCATGCAGTGGAGTTTTTTAAGAAGTTTTATAGTGGAGTTGATTGTGCTAATCATCATAGTTGCAATATAGATACGTTTTATTTCCCCGAGATTGATAGAGATGACTGGGTTAATATCCAAAAACCGGTTGATATGGGTGAGGTTTGGCGAGCAGTCAAAAGTATGGGCGCTTATAAGTCTCCTGGGGTGGATGGTTTTAAACCCGTCTTTTATCAAAAGTGTTGGAGCATTGTAGGCTAATCTATGAAAGAAGAGGTGTCTCGTTTTTTTGAGACTCAGAAGTTATATCCTGGTAGCAACGATACTCTTATCTCTCTTATAGCCAAGGTTGGGAAACCAGAATTCATCAATCAATTTAGACCAATCGCCTTGTGTAATGTTAGCTACAAGATCATATCAAAGGTCCTTTGTTCAACGACTACAGAGCTTTATTGGGCAACTTGTGGGACCTACACAAGGAAGCTTCATTCCGGGACGTCTGATTCAAGATAATATTGTCCTTATGCAAGAGATAGTTCACTCCATGAGAAGGAAAAAGGGAGGAAAACAGTGGATGCTTCTAAAACTCGACCTCGAAAAAGCCTATGATAGAATAAGATGGGATTTCATTGATGAAACTATTATTGCTGCCGGGTTTCTTCCTGAGTGGGGAAGGATGATTCATGAATGCGTGAGTTCTACGAGAATGCAAGTTATCTGGAATGGAGAACTTACTGAGCAATTTATCCCTGAGAGGAATCAGACAAGGAGATCCTTTATCTCCTTATTTATTTGTTCTCTGTGTTGAACGACTCAGTCATCTCATCCTTGAATCTGTGGATAAGGGAGAGTGGAAGCCCATTAAACTTCGGGATGGACCTCGTTTATCTCACCTTTTCTTTGCGGATGATATTACTCTATTTGCGGAGGCTTCTCTACCCCATATCAGAGTGATTATGAAATGTATTGATGTCTTTTATAAGGCGTCAGGTCAAAAGGTGAGTATACAAAAATCCAAGATATACGTTTCTCCCAGATCAGAGTGATTATGAAATGTATTGGGGTGCCTATTCTTCAAAGTCGAGTTTCTAGGTCCACTTTCTCGACTCTTTTGGATAGGATTAATCAAAAGCTCAACGGTTGGAGAAGCAAAACCCTTAGTTTTGCCGGGAGAGTTACTTTAACAAAAGTTGTGCTTACTTCACTTCCTGTCTACTCAATGGCTACCTTGTCTCTGCCGGTAACTATTTTTTAGGAGATTGATAGATTGTGTAGGAATTTTGTGTGGGGACATTTGGACGGGAATAAAACCATGCATACGGTCAAGTGGGATACTATGTGTCTCCCTAAAGATAGAGGAGGCCTGGGTATTCGTAAGATGCGTGATACTAACAAAGCTCTCATTGGGAAGATAGGATGGAGGTTTGTGAAGGATACAGATAGCCTCTGGGTTAAAGTTCTAAAGAGTAAATACTTTAGAAATGGAGCTAGAACCACTGCTATTGCTTCACATACGTGGAGTGGAATTATGGTTGGCATTCAGGAAGTTATTTCGGTGGGTGCTAAGTGGTGCCTTGGTGATGAAAATTCCATTCTTTTCTGGAAGGATAACTGGCTAGAGAATGAACCACTTTGTAAGATATCGAACTGTGAGATAAGTCCAGTGGAGCAATTGAAAACAATCAGGAATTATTGAGACATGGATTCAGGTTGGGATTTGCAAGAGCTTGGAGGTAAGCTCCCTATGTGCACCCTCCTTAAACTTGTTGCTTTGAGGCCAAACATTGTGGAGACGAGAGACAACGGGTTTGGTTCTATTGATGGCCGTAAAGATGAGCTCAGTTGGGGTCTATCTCAAGATGGTAATTATTCAATCTCTTCGGCATATTGGATGATAACTGGTAATGATAATCTATCATGGGGAAGGTGGACTTTTCAACGTGATATGGGGACTTAGAGTACAAGAGAAAATCAAATTTTTTATGTGGAAGTTGGTGCAAGGCGGGGTACTGAGCAACACGGAAAGGAAGAGAAGACACCTGAGTAATGTGGATGAGTGTAGTTGCTGTGATCGGGCACCGGAGACGCTGGAGCATCTGTTTAGGGACTGTCTTCGATTGAGGTTGATGTGGAGAGGGCTGAATGCCATGCAAACTGTTGGGAATTTTTTCATGACCCCTTTCGCTTCCTGGATACGAGGTAATATTTTATCTAAAACTTACTTTAAAAATATTTGTTTGTGGAGTGAGTTATTTGCAGTTGGGTTGTGGTGGTCGTGGAAGTGGAGGAACAACAAAGTTTTCAACGAGAAGATCGAGTTGGGCGATAGAAGCTGCTTCATTAAAGATAGAGCCAAAGAGTATATGGAAGTTTGGAGGAGGAACAATAACAAGCGTGATCATATTCAAGAAAGGATTATAAACATTGCTTGGGAACTACCGCCACCGGGGGAAATCAAGATTAACACGGATGGTTCCAAGAATGGTGATGGTTTTGCTGCAGCGGCAGGTGTTATTAAGAACGACGCGGGTGAATGGTTGAGAGGTTTTGGTATTAATCTAGATATATGTTCCGTTCCCATGGCTGAGTTAGGAGGAGTGGCTTATAGACTTAGGATTGCTTGGGAAATGGGTTTTAGGTCGGTAATCCTGGAAACGGATTCCCAACTTGCAGTCACCAGTCGCTTGCTAGTCTGGTACGTGAGTGCCAAGACTCTCTCAAAAGAAACTGGCTAGTCCAGGTTCGTCATGTTTACCGTGAAGCTAATAGAGTTGTGGATTTTATTGCTAGTAGTGCTCTCAATTTTCCTATTGGTTTAAGTGTATTGTGTGACCCGCCGGAGGGTGTTATTAATATTTTATGTGATGATGTAAGGGGTCGGGCTATCCCTCGTGTGTTGACTACTTAGCCGTTTTTTCATATATAATAAACACGACTAGATGCGCCGGATACCACTGCTTTTCTTCTGACCAAAAAAAAAAAAAAAAGCTTCATCCGGGAAGAAAGCATTCTTCTGGTAATTCTTCAAATTTTGCCCTTGTCGAAACACATTCTCCCACCAGAGTTTTCTACTGATTAAGAACATGGACAATTATATGTAAGAGTGTAAGCATTTATGAGTAGGGATGGCAAGTGCATTCCTAAATTACAAACATTAAATTATAAAATCTAATTTTAATCCAATGGCTTATGATCGAGTTTAAATTTCGGAGCTCAGGATCGATTTTGACCTGACAGCTTATGATCGCGATCGAGTCCGTATGTGGAAGCAGTTATGGTGTTTTATGTTGTCTTTGATATTTTTCTGTGATTTTGGTATTTTATTTGTTCAGGTTTTTTGACCTGCGGTTCTTGATATATTAGGTATAAATAGTCTTTCTATTATTAAAACCTAATTTTAGTTATGATTTAAATCTAATGCCAGTAAGTTCTTCTCGTAAAATACTAATAAACATATATTATGATACTTTGACCATTTAAACATTGTTTTCTAATATTTGTTGTAATATTTAATTTTGTGTGTACATTTGGCTTAGCATATGATCTTAGACCAGATCTTCTTGTGACCTTGTCCCTGGTCGAACCCCCTTGATATTTGCCTATTGGATCATACAAATTGGTTAAATATTTCCTCTTTTTCTTCTTTTCTATATAATTCATATATTAATTCCTAGAAAACGGGCTTTATAATATACTTTTCCTTAGGGCTGCGCGCTCGAACCGCGACCACGAAACTGGAAAAAGTGGACCGCAATATGCGGTTCGGTTGCGGTTCAAACCGTTGCGGTTTGGTTACGGTTTGAACCGCACGTGAACCGCATATTGCGGTTTCCAGTTCAAATAGCAAACTGTAACGCTACTGCAAAAAAAACTTTTTTTTTGGCACCGCTTGAGGCTTTTTTTTTATTTAAAAAAAAAGTTGTTTTAATGAGATTCCCGCCGCTGAGTGTGTTCCCGTGTTACAACCAATTTTAAGATTCAAAGC
This sequence comes from Fagopyrum tataricum, assembly GCA_002319775.1. Taxonomy (NCBI): domain Eukaryota; kingdom Viridiplantae; phylum Streptophyta; class Magnoliopsida; order Caryophyllales; family Polygonaceae; genus Fagopyrum; species Fagopyrum tataricum. The sequence continues at coordinate 33,037,030 of CM008285.1, forward strand.
GCACTAATCGTAAGAGAATAAACAACAATCATCCAAATTTCCAAAGTACAATTAGTCATAGAATCCCGAGCTATTGAGCGTGTGTGTTACGTGTTATAACTAATTTACTTGTTGAGCGTGTGTGTTACGTGTTATAACCAATTTACTTTTAAGTAATATTCTATTTCTACAAAATTGTTTTTTAAAGGAAAAGTATATTTCTACATATATAACTGGTCATAGATGAGTTTTTTTTAAAAATTATTTATTAGAAATAAATAATCAAACAACATAAACAGGTTATCGTACAATCTAAAAGATGAATAGTTTCTTCCACAAACAAACTACGATCAAATGAACAACGTCAAGGAAGACTATTGATTCTATAGATGAAGAGATGTTGTCAATCTACTGTCAAGTTCATAACCTCCATTGTTCAACCGGTTATCGACATTGCTTGTCATAGCATCAACTTCAATATTCAATTAAACATCTAAGCTCTTTCCGGTCCTTCGTTTTCTGTAATGAAAGCCGCACATCACAATCGTAGAAAAATGATATCAGAGGGATTAAAGAAGATAATTACCGGTTGGTTTACCGTCTTCCCATTCATCGTCATCTTCTCGGTTAGACTTCATGCCGACTTGACGAGTAGAAGAATCAACATATATAGAGTACTAATAACATTTATAGATTATTGTTGCTTTTTTGACAACTTCTTCCTAATCCAACCGCTCTTTGTGAATAATAGTGTAATAAGTTTTAAGATATTCATCCTATAAGCTAGGAATCAAGGTGAAGCCAACAAATACTCTAAACATATATATGAGAAGGTTCAATAAGAAGCTAGAGTAGATGTAGCAGAAACTTGAATTTTAGCCTAAAAATCATCATCTTTCTCAACTTCTAACTTTTTATCATTTTAAAGACTCAATGGACTTTAAACTATCATGCATCATCCATCGTGGAGCCATGCTCAATATCTCTACATTGCTTGTTTGTAAGGCCCATACTTTGTTTGATCATATCCATGGAGGCAACCGATATCTTTGATTAGAGTAGACCAAATCATAATTTCTGAAAATCCCTCTATACATCTTTTTATACAAGAACGTTCTAATCAAATTGTAAAATCTCTTAACAACATTAGTAAAATCTTAGGATATTTGTAAACAAAATTTTCATTTATACTTTTTAAGTAAATTAAGTGTTAAAATCTTGACTTAATTGAATAAGATTCCCCAATAAAGCAATAAGATCTTGTATTCTTGTATTTGAAAAAATTATTTGTTTTTAAAGCTCCGATACCATTTCTTATTCAAATTCGGAGAACGACACGTGACAATAGAGACTTGATTAATTTCCATTGGACTGACATTAAATCTAAGAGCGACGTGCAACAGAGACCTTTGCTTTAATATATATAAAAGATATCGATATAAAAATTCACATATATACCGAGTTATGAACCATGCACGTCAATAACTTAGTTTCTAATAATTTCCCAAATTAAATTACTTATAGGAAAAATCCTTAATTATAAATATTGATGGTGTAGAGGAATGGATGCGCTGGTCAAATCAGATTGAAATCGGACCGTAATTATTCTGCCCCGTATGGTTTGTGTGAAACTCTAAAAGCGCGCATAATTAACTATGGTCTTGAACCATAAACCGGACATGATACACATGCATTGAACATTTGTACTATGGTCCGGTCCAATAACATAAATATGGTTGGTCTAAGGACCACATTTCAAAGTATCATGTGAACCGAACCCGATTTACGGTCTTAGATTGGATCGTAATCCGTAAACTCACAAAAAAAAAAGACTTTAGACCGGACATTATTTATGCTATTTGCTCGGGTGAAACTTTGAAAGTGAGCATAATAGGTTATATAACATTATTTATGATATTGGAAATTTATATTATTTGTTTTGTAAACAAATACTATAAAATTTGGAACACTTGTCTCGGACATTCGCCCACCCTTCGTCTACAACCTCTGGTGACCTTAAAAAATAGGTATTATTCTAAATAACAGGCTCTTGATATCAGCTTACAATGAATGGAGTTGATGTTCTACAAAACTAAGTTCATAGAAGATTGAATAAATATTATGATGTTAACTTCTTACTTGAGAGGTCATGCTTATTTTGAACATTTGTATTCCCACCTTCAGAGGCTTCCTTATCTAGCTCTTTGCGAAATCCGAGTTCTGACAAATCTTGTTTCGCCATCAAGTTTCTACAAATTTAACACAGGAAAAAAAAAAAATAGAGATTAATTTCAAGTGATGTACGATTTATGGAGATTTATAAAGATTATGACGGACTTCTCCATTCGACATTCCAAGTACTTCTTGGAGAAGAGTCTGCACTTTTCGGATTTATGACCTTCGAGTTTGAGGCAGTCTAGATAGTCTTTCTTTTGCTGAAAATATAATGAATCAAAGACAAATGTGAGCATCTTACGTTAATAAATTTCACAATTTTACCCCCGTTTGGTTGTAACTCCGGAAATAGATTGGAAATGAATCTAGTCCATATGTGTACCTTGTTCATTGAATCATTCCATGTGGTTTCGTGCAAAATGCACTTGGTTCCCCCATTTTGTTACCATATAGGGTATCAAAACCAATCAATTTCAACTACAATTACTTCAAAGCACATGAAATGATTCCCCAAAACTTCATGAATAAGGGTACACATATGGACTAGATACGTTTTTATTCCGTTTCCGTTTTTAGAGTTTAAACCAAACAGGCCCTTAGTATGAAAGGGATTACAAAATACCAGGTCACATTGATGCATATGATCCAAAGGGAAGACGCCTTTCTCTGGAGGTACAGGTCTTGCACCTCTTGCCCCACCAAATGAACCGCCTATGAAATGTTAGAAGTTCAGAACACAGGGACAACATACATTATGTGAGATAACATCTTTGGAGCTTGAATTGATAGATATTGAATTCCATTGTTAATTTTGTTAACACGCATAGAATCCATTGGTAATCTATTGGTAATCCATGCTTAAGTTATTTTCTGCTCAACGTCATTTGAATAATTGAATCAGCTAAACAGTAAAGCAAATGGAAATGGTGTTACCAGCGCTCATTTGTCCTTCTAAAGCACTTTGTCTCGCAAACAAAAGAGACTATAGCGAAAAAACCCAAAGATTGAACTCCTTCAACTGCAAATGAAACATTTAAATCAATTCTAGAATAAGTGCACAAAAGAGATTAAAGCAAAAATAACAACTCTTGATTGCAGCTTCTAAGTTTTTATGTCATGATGGATCGAATCCGTTTGATGAATGCAATCCTGTGTTGACAAGCTAACAAATGCCCATGTGATAAAACAATTCAGCAGTAACACAGTAACAAATAAACATAGATATGCCAAACAAGGATGCCTGCCAAATTCTGCTAAAATAGGAATCAACAACAATATAATACAAATGAAGCAGCATCAAAAACAATTTTATTTCAGCACGTAAATCCCAATCATCCCGAACACAATAATATCTAGGGCTGAGCTCGGTTTAAAACTGCAGGAACTCAGTAAACTGTACACCGAACCTCCGTGCTCACTGCTCAGCCCTACATCAGATTTCAAGTTTTCAGCTAAAGTAACACCCCATCGGACCCATCCCAGAAAATAGATATGCAGAAAGCCAGAAATAGATTCAACAGAACTCGGTAAATGAACCTGCGTGACTCAGAGAGGACTGAGGAGAGCCGGAAAGGAACTCAGTAAACTGCAAACACACATGGATGCTTTGTAATATGTAATATAGGTCAACATCATACATATAGTGTTTGAATTACCTACACTAAAGATGAGAAAGCCTCTTGTTTTAAAAATTCTGCTAGAAAACGCCCTAACAACTAATCAAACGAAATAACACACTAGTTTGTTCAGAAAATTGGACATAAGATCTTAAATATGGATTAGAATTGGAATGCCGTCGATATGCATCATGAAGCAATAAATAAAGCACAAAAACAGTGAAAAACCAGAATTTGTTAAACAATCAGGAGGATATTCATCAGATAGACAATACAACAATTACAAAATTCTGATAGCCCAATTAGACTTACATTAGGATTAGTCAAGGGTATAAGAAATTGCAGGAACACCAGAATTTGATATGCATCATGAAGCAAAAACTAAAGCACAAAAACAGTGAAAAACCGAGTGCCCAATGCCACAAATTGAAGAAAAGCTATGCAGAAATTCAACAGTAAAAATTGGCATCTATGACGGTACAGACAAACTGAAGGCGACTGCACAAGGCTTCAACAACACACAATTGCCTTAGAAATTGACCGAGAGAAGAGATTGCACAATGTCATAGATAGTAATTATCTAAAAAAAGCAAATTAAGCAACAGTAACAACTCAAAGTCATCAATCATATCCTTCCAAATTTCCAATAGCTAATCTATGTAGTATGCACCGTCCAAATTTCCAAATCAAGCACCAGTAGGCAGTCGCAACTAGCATTTCAACCCATTTTCATTGAGTATACAGTAACATCATTTTTAGTGGCGGAAAATCAATTCAACATTTCAACCCATTTTCATTGAGCAAAAACAAATTAAGCATTTCTAAATGTATCTTAAAGAATAAAAGCAGAGAATGCAAAAGATGGAGTTCAATGTTCAGGAGATGAGCAGGTTATCTGTAGAAATCGAACAAACTAGTAATAGTACCTGGATGAGTGAGACGAGCGGCGGACTGGCGGAGGCAGGCGGCGGTGCGGGGACACCCGTATGGACAAGCCGCAGGGGAGTTCTGCACAGTGCTGAGAGAGAGAGAGAGAGACTGAGATAGTGAGATGCAGAGGTGGATTGGCGAGGGGCAGCGGCGGCGAGGGTTTTCTGGCGAGGTAGGCGACTGGCGCGGCCGGTGGGGGTTTTCTCAGTGGCGGTCCTAGCGGATGTTCATTCGCGATATTGTTAAAGGGATTTTTTTTTTCTTTTTAATCAAATCGACGTCGTCTTAAGGGTTTTTTTTAAAATTTTTTTAATAACACCACAAACGACGTCGTTGGAGCCTGGAGGGGCACCTTCCACTCCCTTACCCCTTTCCGCCACTGCATCGGACCGACGGACCCATCCCAGAAAATAGATATGTAAAAAGCCAGAAATAGATTTAATAGAAGTAGAACTCATTCAATATAACTCAGTAAACGAACCTGCGTGAACTCATTCAATAGATTCAATAGAAGTAGAACTCATCCAGTTGATGTTGTCGTTCTTTTGTGCTTTCAAGATGGTTTATAATTGGTTATGGCTGATTTATTTTGTTATTAGCTTTGTGTGTATGTTGCTTGTAGTTAGATAGGAAATCTAATATGCTCCAGATGCGTTGAAGCTTTGTGGAACTTTTAACTGCAAAGGTGTAGCTTTTGTGTTGCTTATCATCATATGATGTATTGCTTGATCACCCTGACTTACTTAATTTTGCTGTGAAACCTGCCCTGAATGGGCAAACACGAGAGGTAAAAAGGCATGCTGAGATCCCATTGACATGGACGAGGGTGAGAAGGAAATGCTTTCAGAAGCACGATCTAGGCTGGCATACACAAGAGACAAGAAGGATGGCCTCTGTGCAGAAAAAGCGACAACTCAAGTCTGCTGCTTCTTTGGAATTAATTAAGAATTTTCTATGAAGAGTTCTGATGAAGATAAAAGTTGCAATTGAGCAAGCTGATGAAATGGTAAGGAGAGAGCTATTGAGTTCGCTTAAATATAATATAATGTACTTTCTTGGCCGTAGTGCTTAAGATCTTACAAGTGTTGCTGGAAACATGGAGAAACTTACTACATTGCAAGATGAACTTGCACCATTATATATAACCAGGGGTTGTTACCATCTTATTACCCATTCTCTTAGATTTGGTCTCTTTGCACTGTATATAGGTCTTTACCCCGCTTGTGTTACTCCGGTCTCTCAAATGTAAAACGATGTTGATTAGTATCTAAGTACCCTCTTGTAACCTTTATGTATGACAAAAAAACCTTATACTAAAGTACAATTTAATTGTTTGTTTGAAGGGGTCATCAAAGTATAACACGATTGAAAGTGAGCCCAGTTTGAATTTGAAGTTTGTAAAGAGATTACAATGAGGCATAGAAAGCTAGGCTGAAACATATTTTTCTAACATCTGCTTAGATTAATTAACGTTACAAGAGGTGTTTTGAAGTGATAGGGAGATGCAAATGACGATCAAGCAGACTGGTGCTGAAGGCGAGGAACCAAGACTTTGATTGAAACCGATACCCCAAAGATGAGCAGGAGCATGCCAGTGAAATTCAGGATATAGGCTTGTGGCTCATGATGCAGTTTATTGTATATAAGCTTCTCCGCAAGACCCACAAACGCCATGCCAATCGAGAGGAGAAACATAAGCAGCCCTCCAACCACATGCCATGGCACAATAGCTGCTCTTGCTGACGACGACTTCAATTGCGGATATGCAAAGCTCAAGAATGAGTACACCCCCTGCATACACAAACACCATTCAGATTTCAGGTTTCAGACACAAAACCAAAACATATATATATATTCTCATGATGATGCATGCAGTTAATTGACAAACACCTACTTGCGAGCAATATGAGAAAATGAGGATGAAGCCAAGCCAGGAATGGAGAGTATAGAAGTGTGGCCTTTGATATTCTTGATGGAATTTAATGACCGCAAAAACTCCTATCGATCCAATGATAAGAACTGATAGATGAAGCGCCATGTGCGTAATCTTTTGTGCCCTTCTACTTGCAGGTAGTGTGTTTTGCAATAGAAACGCTGTTTCATCACACAAACCACATCACTAACAAAGAAATTCAAACTCAATTTGCAAACAGTGAAACTGACCTTCCCCGACGAGGATAATGCAGCCAGTCATAAGAAGTGCGTGCACCTAATATACAAGCAGAAATTCATTATTTAATTTAAGCCTTGAAAATATTAGGAACAGATCGTATAGTAATTACTTACATTGTAAATCTTGAGCTTGACATTGCTTTTCAAAGCAAGGCCCTCCCGGAAATGAAGAAGATAAACAAGGACTAAGACTATGAGGAATAGAGCTGCTATGTGAGCAATGGTGGATACCAAGGGCACAAAGGATGGAGTTGTAACACTTGATTTCTCCATGTTTGCTACAGTTACTACTAAAAAGAGATGCTTTGAGAAGAATGGCTGATAGATGCCTTTTATACACACATCTTACCCATATGGATCGACATAAATCATAAATGACTACCTTATTTTCAAGCGTTAATTGATGGCTACTACCTATATGACTAGCTTACTTAGTCTAGATTACCTGGTTTGTGCAGTAAATAGAGAACATGCAGTGGCGGACATACCTCGATACAGATTGGCCCACTATTTGGGAGGACAGTATCCCGCGGTTCAATGTAAATTTAACACACAAACTAGGGTTTGATTGAAGAGGATGAATGTCAGTTCAAATGACCAAGACCAACAATCACAATTAATGCCTGTGAGCACAATACCTTCTGTTGGGAAGAAAGACAGTGACATGAAGCGTCGCAATTCTCGACATTTCTGTTATTGACGTATTTTGCTGCGCTGGGCGCGAATGACGACGATTCCAAAGCGTCGAGAAGTATAATATGGACGCTTTAAGCATCGAGAAGAACCCGTTTTTCTAGTAGTGACCTAAAAGTTTAAAAATACAAATTTAAGATATCTCGATTATATCTAAACACTATTACAATATACAACAACATGTTTACTCAAACACTAAAACTTCACGGAGTGGTACCGATAGTATCGTAAACATGATGTGCATAGAAAATAAGCAGCAAAACAATAACATCAAAAGCAGAGACCTAAAAAACATAAAAGGCAAATAACATAAAATTTGTCGAACATGAATTACATATGGTCCGGTCCAAATTCGGACCGGACCGAATTTATTCCATATATAAAAAAAAATCAATACGGTCCGGACTGTAACGGTTCGATCCGGTCTATGGACCGTTTCATACAAAAATGAACCGGTCCGGTCCGATCCTTGGGTTTACGGTCCGGACCGTTTGAACAGCCCTAGGTGCAAGGACAAAAAAAGCCCTTCATTTGTCCCTCAAGAAATTAGAATGAGCTGGGTAATGTATTGTCAAAATGTCAAGTGCAAAAACTATGCATGTCCTTACTCACCGAGTCAACATCTGATATAGGAAGACTTTTGGGTAGGCTAATTTCAAAACAGAAGAGTTTATTAATATGCATTTTAAAAACGAAATCAAAGAAGTGAAAAATCCACAGTTATTGGGTCTATTTTGAAAATATACTTGTTGGTGATAAGGTAACTTAAAACTTAAAAGGGGAGGAACAAAAGAGACATGTGCCCAACAGAAAATATTGTAAAGAAACGGACTTGATTGCAGTGCTCGTAGGCATTAATTGTGTGTACATTTCGTTAGCACTTCTCCTCCTTCAACCAAACCAATTAAGTATGTGTGTATATTTTGTTTAATTTACAAGGCCTTTATTCGGACCCTCTTAATTTGATACTGGCACCCTATATTTTTTGCCTTCACGCACATTGTACTCGGGAAAGATTAATGAAGTTTTTTTTAGGATCCAAAGGTAATTTTTTACCTATACACCCCCACTAATAATTAATAATCTCACCATTAATTGCAAAATATACATTTGGTCTCTCGCACCTATTGTGCGAGAGAGCATTTTTTTTTTAAAAAATAAATTTGGTCTCTCGTACCATAAGTGCGAGAGAGTATTTTTTTTAAAAAAAAAAATACTCTCTCGCACATAGGGTGTGAGAGACCAAATGTCTGATTTTTTTTTACCGAGACATTTAATACGTGGGTTAGGGAGATAAATTTAATTTACGGTTAGGAGTTAAAATTTAATGTTCGGATTAGAGTTTTAGTATAAATAAGAGGTAGATGTTAGAGATGGTAAGAGTTGAATTAGAGTGTTTAAAGAGAGGAGTGAGAGATTTGAGAGAATTTGTTCAGACGAAACACAATGTCTTCAAGTTCATCGGATGAAGGAGGAGATCAAGCCGTTCAAAATGAGGTATGGTGGATCCGGATTATTCAAAATTTATAATTTTTATTATTTTGTATTTTTTTTAAGTTAGTATATTCTATATATTAGATGAATTTAAGTTAGTATATTTTATATATTAGATGAATTTAAGATTGTATATTTTAGATGAATTTTAGGTTAGTATAATTTAGATGAATTTAAGTTAGTATATTTTAAAATGTTATATTTTGGATAACTAGCATTTTATCTTTTTTAGTTCAAGTAAGAGTATTACCATGGTCCTTTATATATTAGATGAATTTAAGTTAGTATATTTTATTATGTTGTATTTTTTTTTATGTAGAACCTAATTTTGTTTTTAAATTAATTTAGATTTACGATGATCCGTCATTTGACCAATATGAAGGACCCGACTATTCGGAGATATTCGCAACAGACGGATGGTGGAATGATAGAGAATCCATGATTGCTTGGGCTCGGGCCGAGACAATGAAATATTTTATGTTGCTTATCATAAAACGGTCATGGAATGCATCGGAATTACGGAATTTCGGTATGGTGCACTTAGCGTGTGAACAATCCGGGACCAAGAAGGTTGGAAAGAGAAGAGTTGTTGACTTAAATGATGTCCCGGTGAAGACTCGGCGCACCCATTCGAAGAAATGTAATTGTCCATTTTTCCTAAATAGATATGAACAAGAGAGGGATGTGTGGTGGTTGACGGTTGAGTGTGGATTTCATAATCACACGTTGCCAACGCACCTAGAAGGCCACGCTTTTGCCGGTCGTTTGACGAGCGAACAATTTCGAGACTGGAAAGGGCAACAACAGCCGGAACGGCACCGAAGGTTGTTCATGAGATGTTGAGACAAAGTATGAAGGCAGTTGGACGGGGAGAAAACATGTATACAATGCACGAGCGAAGATTCAAAGGCTAAAACAAGGAGTGATGAGCCCAACACAATACCTATTCGACATGTTGGTGAAAGAGAAATTCATTTTCGGTTTTAGGGAGTCCGACGATGGAAGCTTGCAAGACAATTCATTTGCCCATGAGAAATCGATCAAATTATGGGAGAAATATCATTACGTCATGATCATGGACACCACATACAATACCAACATGTAAACTTTAAATACGTTAAATTTCACCATTTTATTACGTTTACTTACTAATGTAATTAATTTATTTTTGTCTTGTAGGTTCAAAATTCCATTTTTGGAGATTGTCGGTCAAACATGCACCGACTTGACATATCACTTGGGCTTTGCGTTTATGACAAGGAAATATGCATACAACTATGTTCTGCGTCAGGTCGAAGGGTGGTGTCAAACGTCTAAATACCGACCGGAGGTGATAGTGACCGATCGGAAACTTGGCCTTTTGAGGGCTAGCCCTTGGGTTTTCCCGGATCCAGCACATTTGTTGTGTTCATGGCACGTCGACCGCGGGATAGAGGGACAAGCCTTTAAGAAGACACAGTCGGTAACAATGCAACAAAAATTTAAAAGTGATTGTACGGCGTTATTCAAGTCAAAGTCAAGTGCAACATTTGAGGCCTGACACCAAGCAATGACCGAGCATTGGGGTGATTAGTGGGGGTTGATGGATTACTTGAACAAGACGTGGATATGTCATAAGGAGAAATTTGCAAGTTACTCGGTTGACCAATATTTCCACCTTGGTAACCAAGCCACAAACAGGTATGCTTCATTTTGAAATTTAAATAAAATTTAAGTTAGTATATTTTAGATGAACTTTAGGTTAGTATAATTTAGATGGAATTTAAATAAAATTTAAGTTAATATATTTTAGATGAATTTTAGGTTAGTATAATTTAGATGAAAGTTTAAGTTAGTATATTTTATATATTAGATGAATTTAAGTTAGTATATTTTAGATGAATTTTAGGTTAGTATAATTTAGATGGAATTTAAATAAAATTTAACTTAGTATATTTTAGAGGGTGAAATGGGAGAATAGACTCTTTTTGTAGTGATGAGCACTAAGTAGGCTCCTTTTCATTTCAATGGACAAAATAAGTCCCATTTACTTATCTTTAAAGATTAAATGAAAGAGCTAATTAGGAATATGAAATTACTTAAGTCCAAGCCCAATTGGTTTAATGAAAGCTCAAGCTCAATTGTTTTAATGAAGGTCCAAGTGTTTTAATAAAAACTCAAGCTCAATTGGTTTAATGAAAGCCCAATTGTAATACACAAGCTTCGGACAGGGCCCAATATACAAGCATACGTTCGGGTCCAATACACAAGCCCGCGCCGGGGCCCAATACACAAGCATCGGACAGGGCCCAATACACAAGCATCGGACGGGGCCCAATACACAATAAAGAATATTAATAAAACTTATAGTTATTGGGTTTCGAACTCTGGATGAGAGACCCTTATACCAATTGGACTAGTTGAACTTGTGTATTCCATTATTATTTTTTTGTAATGTTATACTTAAAACCGAATGTTAATACACAATATTGATACATAATTTCAAATAGAAAACACTTACGTCGTTTACAAAAGTATGTCGTTAACACAAGGTAAGGTTACACAAGTCTAAGCTTCAAACACATATTTTCGTCGTTTACACAAGGTCAAATTACACAAGTCTAAGCTCAATCGAATTACACAAGCCCGTTCGAGTTATACAAGTTTAATCTCAAGTCCAATACACAAGCCCGCGTCAAGGGCCAATACACAAGCCCGCGCCAAGGCCCGATACGCAATATTAATAAAACTTATAGTTATTGGGTTTCGAATTCTGGATGAGAGACCCTCTCTCCCACACTTATACCATTAGTTGAAATTGTGTATTTCATTATTGTTTTCTGTAATGTTATACTTAAAACCGAGCCCGCGTCAAGGCCTAATACACAAGCCCGCCCCCGCGTCCAATACACAAGCCCGCGCAAGGGCCCGATACACAATATTAATAAATCTTATAGTTGTCCGGATAATATGGAGGTGGGACCTGCATCCCAGGGAACACATATCCTTGATAAGGAGGCATGCCTTGATAATCTTGAAAGTTTTGCATGTAATGAAGTTGACTAGCCCATGGAAATGGAATTTGTGCTTTTCCGTCAATTGATGGCATCTGATCTACAATAACATTGAAAGGAAAATTGTGTCAAACTAATAATGTTCAAGTAGTACATTCCACATACAAGTATTTGACAAATTGTATCATAATATGCACCAAAAGGTGTAAAATAAAACTCAATTATAACAAAATTATCCATCTATTACTATTTATTCAAACTCTTGATCCCATTCTTGAGGTATAACTCATTAAAGTTCGGCCTACAAGCCTAACTAACAAGAATGCAATAGTTCATTCTTGTATTTGTTCATCGCCATGTTTTGCATTTGCAACATAAGCAATCTGGTCTGAAGCCCATAAAGAGAAAACCATATATGATTGTTCTGTTTATATAAACTAAAGAATTTAAAATCCTTGAGAAGGAATTCACAACCCCTGAACTTCTGCTTGAATGGGAAAAACATACATGTGCTAATATCTAAACTTCCATGACTAACACTTGAGTCAAATGTTGTAATATCAACAGTTCCATAAGCTTTTCCTCCTTGAATATTATTTTCACCAGCAAGAACAATCCCAGAGGTTCCAAAGTATGACAAGCTTGGCTGAGGTAGAGCTTGCATTGCAACAAGAGCTGTTGAAAAGCATCAACTATATTTTTCTGAATCCTCCCTCAACAAGAGTTGTTGAAAAATATCTAGATTGTTGGTGAGATGCTATCTTTTACAGAACTCCTCTCAACTATATGTATTAAAGGATCAACTATAAACTGTAGAAGCCAATCATGAACTTGAGCAGCTAGAAGCGAAGCTGCAGGCATATCAAGGTCTTAATTTGCAAAGAATTTTCCCCTCTTACCAAATTGAATCAGAAAAACCAAGGTGTTCAAATCTTTCCATTGGCAAGACCTGAAATAAGACAACGTAATAGCTATAAAGCCCAAGTCCTTTCTCAAACAGATAAAAAAAATCAGGCCTATTGACTAACCAATCCTATCACAAAAGAAGGCTAATCATGGAGGATGTAAAGGAGTATTTGACACACGCAGTTCAAATAGGGGATTTCAAGAATAATATAACACTCTCTTGTCTATTTATTCAGATAAAATTAAGAAGAAAAAAAAGAACCTAATGAGTAAAGAATAAATTGAAAAGCATGTGGCAGAATTACTTGATACCTCGATTTCAGAAACTGCTAACAAATTGCTTTCCGGCGATCGGCGGTGGCACGGAGAGACTACGATTCCGATGATGGTGAGGGAGGTAGCGCAACGACTTGGTTTTGGTGGTGTTAGCGGCCTTCTCCTTCGTAGATCCAAGAGTTCGAGCAGCGAAGCTTTGGAGGCGACCTTCTCTTCGTAGATCTAGGAGTTCCGGTGATGGTGAGCAGGGAAGCTTTGGGCACGGAAGCGGCGGAGGAAGAAGCGGCACCATGGAAGGACACAACGAGGCGAAAGAGGAGAGAGAACGAACATCGTCATTGAAGAGGAAACTGACGGAGATCAGGTTTTGAGAACCTGTCGAATTACTGTTATAACCTTCTCACAAATAAATTTTAGGATAAAAATGGGGGCCTATTTCGTATTAGCAATACAAAATATGCTTTACTAGCTCATTTTTCTCTATTTTAGATGAATTTTAGGTTAGTATAATTTAGATGAAATTTTAAGTTAGTATATTATATATATATTAGATGAATTTAAGTTAGTATATTTTAGATGAATTTTAGGTTAGTATAATTTAGATGGAATTTAAATATAATTTAAGTGGAGCCAAACAAAATCTCCGGGCTCGAAAGATATGTCGCGACGGCCCTTGTTGTTGTTCGGCAAGTTGGGCGGCACGACGTTGGAGTTGTGCTCTTGTCCGCTCATGAAGTTCAATGATTGAGGCGGCTCGACTTGCGACGGTGATGTGTTCACCGTCCTTGAGTGGTCGTGGTGTGAAGTCCAAAGGCGTGTGTGGATTAAGGCCGTAGACAACTTCAAATGGTGAGAGTTTAGTTGCCGAGTGCCTAGATCTGTTATATGAAAACTCTACAACCGAAAGTAAGTCCTCCCACTTACGTGGGTTGTTCCTAAGCGTTGCTCTAAGTAGCGCACCGAGAGTCCGATTGGTCACCTCCGTTTGACCATCGGTTTGGGGGTGATAACTACTTGAAAACAACAAGTTGGTTCCAAGTTTTCCCCATAACGTCCTCCAAAAGTGACTCACAAACTTCACGTCCCGGTCACTAAGGATGGAACGTGGTATCCCGTGTAAGCGCACCACATTGTTAAAAGCATTGTGGGTGCTCTTACACGCGATAAAATGAGCCATTTTTGAAAAACGGTCGACTACCACAAAAATGGAGTCGTTGCCTCGCTTGGACATTGGTAGGCCAACTACAAAGTCCATGGAAAGATCCTCCCAAGGTCCTATTGGTATAAGTAAAGGAGAATACAATCCGTCCGGACCTTGACGCGATTTTGCATGATGACATGTGATGCAACTTGTGCAAAACCGTGTCACATGCTTGCGCATTTTGGGCCAAAAGAATTGCTCTTGGAGAGCGGCGAGAGTCTTGGTAGCACCAAAGTGACCACGACCCTCATGGGCCTCCTTTATCAACAAGTGGCGTATGGACGAACGCGGAATACAATGTTTTCCGCGCGGAACAAGTAGCCATCATTTATAAAGAAGGTCTCATGCTCTCGGAGGTCAAGGCATTTGGCAAATATATCCTTGAAGTCAAGATCCGTGGCATATAACTCTTTGATAAGAGAAAAGCCATGAATCTTGGCGTCCATATGCACCAAAAGGATATATCGCCGAGAAAGGGCATCGGCTACCACATTCTCTTTTCCCTTCTTATTCCGAATGACATAAGGAAATGTTTCTAGAAATTCTACCCAGCTTGCATGGCGCCGACTAAGATTAGTTTGACTCTTGAGATACGAAAGAGCCGCATGATCCGAACGAATCACGAACTCCTTCGGCCACAAGTAGTGTTGCCATGTCTTTAGACAACGAACTAAAGCATATAGTTCCTTGTCATAAGTTGGATAGTTGAGTGGCGGACCGGAAAGCTTTTCACTAAAGTAAGCAATGGGCCGATTCTCTTGTAGGAGAACCCCCCCCCCCCCCAATGCCAACATTAGGTGCATCACACTCCACCTCGAAGGTTTTCGAGAAATTTGGGAGCTGGAGTAACGGTGCATTGCAAAGTCTGTCTTTGAGCGCATCAAACGCTCGAGCATGGGTATCACGCCACTCAAACGTGACACCTTTAGTAGTGAGCTCATGAAGCGGAGCCGCTACCGAGCTAAAGTCTTTGACAAAGCGTTTGTAGAAGCCCGCTAAGCCGAGAAAGGCTCGGACCATGGTGACCGTACTAGGTGTAGGCCACTCACGAATAGCGCGAACTTTGGATTCGTCTACTCGGAGTCCGTCCTTAGACACGACATAGCCAAGAAATATTGTTGTGTCGGAGCAAAAGACACATTTTTCATAATTGACGTATAATTGTTCTTGTCTAAGGCACTCGAGCACTTGGCGAAGGTGCCCGATGTGTTCATCCAAAGACTTACTAAAAATAAGAATATCGTTAAAATAAACAACGACAAAATTACCCAAAAACCGGCAGAGGACATGGTTCATGAGACGCATGAACGTTGATGGGGCATTGGAAAGTCCGAACGACATGACAAGCCACTCATATAACCCATACTTTGTCTTGAATGCCGTTTTTCACTCGTCACCCTCGGCCATCCGGATTTGGTGATAACCGCTCCGGAGATCAATCTTTGAGAAAACGGTGGCGCCGTGGAGTTCATCCAACATGTCGTCGAGGCGCGGGATCGGATGCCGGTACTTGCCGGTTATTTGGTTGATGGCTCGGAAATCGACACACATCCTCCAAGACCCGTCCTTCTTGGGCACCAAAATGACCGGCACGGCACATGGTGAAAGCGACTCACGAACATATCCCCGGTCTAGGAGCTCTTGGACTTGACGTTGTAGCTCCTTAGTCTCTTCCGGACTTGCACGGTAAGCGGCACGGGTGGGTAAAGACGCGCCGGGCACCAAATCAATCTGGTGCTCAATTCCACGGATCGGTGGCAAGCCGGGTGGTAGATCATCGGTCAAGACGTCATGAAATTCAGACAACAAAGTAGACACCTCGTGCGGCATATTACTAAGGTCATGGGAAGTAGATAAACAAAAAGGGACTAGCAAGAAGCATGGTAACTTGCCTTCCTTGACCAGTGTCAAATCATGTTTCCGGGCCAAAAGTACCCTCGGCTCACACCGGCCTTTGATTATTGGGTCCAAAGATGGTAAAGTTGCATTCGTGGGAACGGTGCTTCCTTTACTACCTCTAGACTCAATAGCATGGTTACTAGGGGCGGTGTTCCGGGATCCGGAAGTACTAGCACCCACAACATCGGGAGGACTCCTAGGAGGGTCCGATGTTGTCGGCGCCGTAGTGGTCTCATCTATGGCTTGTTGCCTCTTCCGTTCCGCATAATCAAATAATATTTCATGTGGAGTCATAGGCAATAATGTGACTCTTTTTCCACTATATTGGAACATATATATATTAAGATAACCATCATGGAATGTACGACGATCGAATTGTCATGGTCGTCCTAATAATACATGTGTGGCGTCCATCTTGATAACATCACAAAGGATCTTATCAACATAGGCGCCTATGGAAAACGTCACCCAAGCTTGTTGTGTGACGGTGTCACATGCCTTATCGGAAATCCATTGGATTCCATAAGGTGTTGGGTGGGGGGGGTTGTAGGCAACTTAAAGTGTTTTACCACTTTTTCATTGATAATGTTACAACATGAACCCCCATCAACTATTAAAGAGAGACTAGTATTATTGACCAAACAACGAGAGTGGAAAAGATTCTCGCGTTGGTCAATAGGAACAAATTCTTTAACGGCCAAAATTCGACGAGATACAAGGGCAAACTTACCGGATTGTGCCGGGCCGCAAGCCATTTGTTTGTCGCATGCCGTAGTAGGGGTCGGCGTCTTGGTCATCCTCTATGATGATATCGCCGTCTTCTTCATCTTCCTCATCTTCATATGAGGGGTTGGCAAACAACACACGCTTAGTGTTCGGGCAATCACGTTGGACGTGACCAAATCCGCTACATTTGTAACACACGGGATCTCTTGGCCGTGCCGCCGGTGGAGGTCCTTGAGGGGTGCGGGCGGAAGGCGCTTGTGCCGGGGCATTGGGACCACGTTGTTGTGCCCTCTCGGTATCCGCTTGTCGGGTGGATTGAACCATCCGTTGGGCTCCTTTGGTGGCGCCGGAATCTTGAGAACTAGATATATCTCGAGCACGGGTGTTTGTAGAATAAGCGTATTGACTTTGAGATGAGTTATACCTTGAGTATCTTGGATTCTCTTCTTGTTGCTTGTGAAGCTTCATGGCCGCATGACACAAAGCTCCCAAGTCCTTGTATGGAACGATCTCAAGGGGACGTCGGATTGACGGATTAAGGCCACTCATGAACTTGGTGCGTAGGGCGGAGGGAGAGGCCGAAATGCCGGCCTTCATATGCATGTCCTCGAGCTTGGCCAAGTAGGCCACCGGAGTGAGTTTGCCTTGTTGGAGCTCGGCAATTTGCATCCGCATATCGTTTTTGAAGTCGTCGGGGACATACTTCTTTGTCATGACGTAGATCAATTGATCAAACGTCGCAACCGGTTCCCATCCTCGGCTCTCACGGACGTGTTCACACCGGTTCCACCAAGATTTTGCATCGCCTTCAAAATACAAGGTTGCCGCTTCGATCTTCTCATATTCCTCAAAGTGGCAATGCTTCAAAGCCCTTCTCATGTCCTGTGCCCAATCAAGAAATACACAAGGATCATATTCCCCATAAAATATTGGAAATTTAACTTTACCTTCCCTACGAGCTTTGTAGGGATCCGGGCGGGGCGGTGGCATATCATCATGATGAACTCGTTGATGTGCATGCCTTGGTGGGTTAGGAGGAGGCAACCATTCTTCTCCTCGGTCTTGGTTCTCATATGGGTCTCGGACGGGTGGGTGCCATAGACGGACATGAGCCACCCGTTCCAAGTTGGGTTCATCGTCGGAGAACTCATCAAAATCATCCCTCTCGTCATACTCATCATAGCCGCGGTATGATGATCGCCGGCTAGGTTATTGGCGGCGTTGTTCATACCGATCATTACTAGAACGTCGAGGATAATGATCTTGTCGATTGGTGTGTCTGGATTCATCCTGGACGGGACGGCTAGTATGTTGTGCATTTGGTAGAGGTGGGGGCGATCCGTACCGTCTACGATTGCGCTCGAAGCGCTTGTTCCTATCCATCGTATCTACATAAAGTAAATCATCCGGAGTCGGGCCATCGTTGTTGTTGGTCTCATTGAGGTGGTCCTTGCCGTCTTGTTGATTTTGACTTTCGATGACTGAGGCAAGCCTAAGACCTTGAGATGAATCGGATCCCAAAAGACCTTTGCCTTTTCGACGGGCATCGGACGTGGAAGTCTCGACCATGATGTCATTTGGATTTGAAGCGGGACGATGAGCGGTCGTAAGGGCCAAAAGTTGTGCCCTCATCTCCTCCAATTGTTGCTTAAGATTAACAACTTCCTCGGATAAAGAGGCATTATCTCGTTCACGAGCATCTGAGAGTTTTCTATATCCACGTTAATCATGATTCCAAATGAATACACACAAATGCAAGCAATCAAATGAGCAAGGTGACGAATTAAGTCAACGTTACCCAAGTTCAAGTGCGTTAAGGTTCTACTTTTGGGAAGGCCGTTTGGCAGTTAGGCAAGATAGGCTAATCCAACAAAATTTGAACCAATTCACACAAATAACAAGTGATAAATTTGCAACGAGTGTAAGAAGATGGAGAGATAAGAAATGGACGGATTGTTTATCGGCAAGTTTTACTTGCTTTTGGTCTTTGACCTTTTTTAATAATCCGATTTTTCGGATGGACCGGTTTGCTGGACGTCTTTTTACTTTGTTTTTTTTTTTTGAACTTTGCAACTTTTGATGCAAGAGATGAAACACTTTGGAAACAAATCCGCTTTGTTGAAGAGTTTTGGTTTTTTTTTTTTTTTGAATATCAAAATGCGAGATATCCGAATTTGTTAACAAATAAATCCCAAGAAATTTGGTAAAATTGATTAACAAACTTGTCGGATTAGGTCGGTTTAAGAACAAATTGTATTTGATAGATGGTTTGATGGCAAACCAAATATCTCCTAAATTTGCTTGGTGAGAAAAAAAAAATTCAAGAAAACTTCAATGAACACGAAGAACAAGATGAAGATCTTCAAGAGGGAAAGAACAACAAAGGCAAAAGAAGGATAATAAAATAATGCACAAAAACAAGAGTAAAGAGAACTTAGCTTCGATCCCTTAGCTCTGATGCCAATTTGATGCGTCCTTGGAAGCGTTGAAGAACGAACGCCGAATCTAGACCAAACTAGAGCTTCAACTACTCGTGTTGATGTACAAATGAGAACTTTGATAGAAGTTTGATAAGGCGGAAGCGATTTGAAAATGGATGCGGAAGCGAAGGTTTGATTCGATCTAGAGAGATCGAGCAAACGTTTTAGTGGATTGAGAGTTTGATTCTTTAGAATAATCCTCGAAGGTGAGTTCTTGGATCTAAGACTTGATCCAAGGAAGAACTTTGAGGGGATTGAAGAGGAAGTGATGCCCAAATCAAGAGAGGATTTTCCTTCAAATAACTTGATTAATATTAAGACATCCTTTACAAGTGTGGTCAAGCATCCTTTATATAGTGGATGAAGGCCAAACCATTAGTCGGAAATTAAAGACGGAAATAAAGGCGGGAAATAAAAGCGGGAAATAAAGTCGGGGCTAACTCCCGAATTGAAAGGCCTAGACTATCAATGTCGGAAAGTAACTCCTGGAATTAAGTTCCGGAGTTACGGTTCCGGAAATTAAAGTCTATTAAATGTAAAATATAATAAAATAATTATAATATTGCTAGTCTTGATGATGTGGCGCCGGAAGTCTATGCCATGGTGGAGTGGTGACATGGCATGCCACTAACGGGTCCAAGTGATGCAATGGTGCGTCGGATGATTGAGCCGACAGCTTAGGCGATGGCTTTAGCTCGGGAGCGAGTGAGCGGTCCATCGGAGTGAACCCGCAAAGCATCGTCCTCCTCATCCACGGTCATGGTTGGCAAGGGCGCATCAAGAAGTGGTGCGGGAGATGATGGAGCCGGTGGCTCGGGCAATGGCCTTGGCTCGGGAGCAGGTGAGCGGTCCATCTGAGCGAACCCTCAAAGCCTCGTCCTCATCATATATGGTCAACGTAAAAGGGACATCCAAGGGCGCATCAGTCTCCCCACCTTGGCTGTGAAACGTCCCCGTTTCACCATCGTCAAAGAGGGGCTCAACATAAGAGGCAAGGTACTTGACGTTGAACGTCGGTGTACTCCGTAGGAATCCGGAAGCTCTAACTTGTATGCATTCGGGCCATGGCGGGTTAAGATGCTGAATGGGCCATCACCACGATTCGAGAGCTTGCTCATGCGGCGAGTTGGAAAACGCTCATGAAGCTGGGCGGCATGATGTTCAAGTTGGGCGGCCCTTGTTGCGTTGTCCGGCAAGTTGGGCGGCACGACGTTCAAGTTGTGTCCTAGTCCGCTCATGAAGCTCAATGATTTGGGCGGCTCGGTTTGCGGCGATGATATGTTCTCCGTCCTTGAGCGGGCGGGGAGTGAAGTCCAACGGGGTGTGTGAATGAAGGCCGTAGACAACTTCAAATGGGGACAATTTAGTTGCCGTGTGCCTAGACCTGTTATACGAAAACTTCACAATAGAAAGTAAGTCCTCCCACCTACGTGGGTTGGTCCTAGTGGTGGCTCTAAGTAGAGCACCAAGAGTCCGATTGGTCACCTCCGTTTGACCATCGTTTGGGGGTGATAAATACTTGAAAACAACAAGTTGGTTCCAAGTTTTCCCATAGCGTTCTACAAAAGTGACTCACGAATTTTAGGTCCCGATCACTAACGATAGAACGTGGTATCCCATGTAAGCGAACCACATTGTCAAAGAACAAGGTGGCAACTTCACTAGCATTTTGGGTGCTCTTACATGCAATGAAATGAGCCATTTTGGAGAAGCGATCGACTACCACAAAAATGGAGTCTTTGCCTCGTTTTGACATAGGAAACCCGACCACAAAGTCCATGGATAGATCCTCCCAAGGTCCCATTGGTATAGGCAAAGGAGAATAAATTCCATCCGGACCTTGGCGCGACTTTGCATGATGACATGTGATGCAACCCTTGCAAAACCGTGTCACATGCATGCGAATCCGGGGCCAAAAGAAATGCTCTTGGAGAGCGGAAAGGTTCTTGGTAGCACCGAAGTGACCACGGCCCTCATGAGCTTCCTTGATCAACAAATGGCGTATAGATGAGCGCGGAATGCAAAGTTTTCCCGCTCGGAAAAGATATCCATCGTTAATAAAGAAAGACTCGTGCTCTCGGATGTAAGAGCCTTAGTTTGGGAGTAGTTTTGGCCTTAGCCGCCCCCGCGGGCTTAGGGAGCCGCCCCTGCGGCTCGTGATATTTTTCGCCCCTGTGGCTCAAGGAACCGCCCCTGCGGTTTCCTGCGGCTGCAGCCGGCTTTGTTGACCGGTTGACCCGTGCTTTACCTTATTTTCTCTACCTTCTTCTTACCTTACTCAGCAAGGGTTTCATCTTCATTTCCTTTCCAGCTTCTCACGTCCTTCTTGCTTCTCCCTTCTTGCTCCTTGATCTTGTTCTTTGTTTCCTTGAGTTTGAAAGAGTTTTTGTGTGGCTTTGTTGTTGCTGGATGTTATGTGATGTGTTGCTGAGCTTGAGAGCTAGCTGTTGAGGTTGTTGATCTTCTTTGCAGCCTAGGACCACAAGTGTGGTAAGTCTTCTTCTTCTTCTCCTCTTCTTTCTTTCTTGGTTCCTTTGCTTAGTAGGATTAGATGTATGTAAAGGTATATTGATGTTGGAATGTGGTTGTGTATGTATATGTGTGGTTATGGCATGAAGAAGACGTGATTTGATCACGTAAAGAGCCGAAGAGGAATCGCGGGATTGCACTCTGCACTGTCGCCGCCCCCACGTTCTTGTACCGCTGCCCCCGCGGGATCTGTCACCGCACCCGCGCCTCAGCGTTGCCGCCCCGCGGCCACGGTCACGCGTATGCGTCCTTGTGCCACCGCGCCTGCGGTTTGCCTTGCTTCGCCCCTGCGTCCCTCTTGTCACGCAAGTATGAGTATGATATAGATAAGTGCCGGTTATGGCCTTGAGGTTTATGTGTTGGATATGATCCATATGGATCCCTTGGGTCTAGGTGTGACCCCTTTATGTAATAGGAGTTTGATATCTTGTTATGCCTTGTTATTAGGCAGTGTTATCCTCCAGATTGGAGTGGATCGTGTATGAGATCGTGGTTGAGTTTACTCCGAGGTTGAGGTAAGTCCGTAGGACTTACTTAGCTACCATCCTTATATTGGATGTATGCATGAGTGGTGTTTGTTATATGCTTTATAGCATGCGATATGGTTTATTACCGACCTATGATATATTGACCGCCCATTGTAGTGGTTGTGACAACTTGCCTTTCATCCCGTAGTGGAGTCTGGCTAGATCTAGTATACGGGATGGGCACTGACCACTCCTTATGGTATATGGGAAGGTGCGCTTATACCACTCCAACTAGCTATAGCACTCAGAGGCGAGAATTATATACATTCCTCGTGTCACATATATTCATATGTAGATATATATACTATTTGAGTGTTGGACTATATATAAGACAATTAACCGGGTAAATGTGTGATAGCATGATGATGTGTTTATTATTCCTGATGTGTGACTGTGCTTATGCATCTCTATATATATGTGTATGGTTAGCTAACGGTTTTATACCGTGTTGTAGATCCTTTGCAGGTTAGGAGAGCTGCAGAGTGATCCAGAAGGGTGATCCGTTGAGGGCTCCGTACACTGGGGCGTTATCGTGGGATATGAGATCTTTTATTATGTACAATTATGTTTTATTTGTACTCAGCGGTACTTTTGTATCACCTTTTGATACTTATATATATCAGTTTCATGTTTTGGTTTTAATATATTTGTGCCTTGTTGTAAGATCCAATGAACTTGTTGTCAGGCTAGGGTCAGGATCCATTGTGTGATCCCAGCCCAGTTGCGCCTCGAGTCCTACCGATTCGGGGTGTTACATCGGAGGTCGAGGCATTGTGCCCATATGTCCTTGAACTCAAGATCCGTGGCATATAACTCTTTGATAAGAGCAAAGCCATGTATCTTGGCGTTCATATACACAAGAAGGGCATACCGGCGAGAAAGGGCATCAACTACCACATTCTCCTTGCCTTTCTTATGCCGAATGACATAAGGAAAGTTCTCTAAAAACTCTACCCAACTAGCATGGCGCCGACTTAGATTTGTTTGACTCTTGAGATACGAAAGAGCCGCATGATCCGAATGAATCACGAACTCCTTCGGCCACAAGTAATGTTTCCATGTCTTAAGACAACGAACTAGAGCATATAGTTCCTTGTCATATGTAGGGTAGTTGAGCGAAGGACCGGAATTTTTTTCACTAAAGTAGGCAATTGGACGAGTCTCTTATAAGAGAACTCCTCCAATGCCCACATTCGATGCATCACACTCCACCTCAAAAGTTTTCGAAAAGTTTGGGAGTTGGAGTAATGGTGCATTACAAAGGCGGTCTTTGAGCGCATCAAACGTACGCTCGAGCATGGATATCACGCCACTCAAACGTGACACCCTTGGTAGTAAGCTCATGGAGCGGTGCCGCTACCGTGCTAAAGTCCTTGACAAAGCGTCGGTAGAAGCCCTCTAAGCCGAGAAAGGCTCGGACCATGTTGACCGTAGTAGGAGTAGGCCACTCCCGAATAGCACGAACTTTAGATTCGTCTACTCGTAGTCCGTCCTTAGACACGACATAGCCAAGAAATATAATGGTGTCCGAACAAAAGACGCATTTTTCAAAGTTGACATACAATTGCTCATGTTTAAGGCACTCGAGCACTTGGCGAAGGTGCCCGATGTGATCCTCCAAAGACGTACTAAACACCAAAATATCATCGAAATAAACAACGACAAATGTACCCAAGAATCGGCGCAAGACATGGTTCATGAGGCGCATGAAGGTGGATGGGGCGTTGGAGAGGCCAAATGGCATTACAAGCCATTCATAGAGTCCATACTTCGTCTTGAACGCTGTCTTCCACTTGTCACCTTCGTCCATCCGGATTTGGTGGTAACCGCTCCGGAGATCAATTTTGGAGAAAATGGTGGCGCCGTGGAGCTCATCCAACATGTCATCAAGGCGCGGGATCGGGTGGCGGTATTTGACGGTGATTTGGTTGATGGCACGACAATCAACACACATCCGCCATGATCCGTCTTTCTTTGGCACTAATATGACCGGGACGGCACATGGTAATAAGGATTCACGCACATGTCCCCGGTCTAGGAGCTCTTGCATTTGACGTTGTAGCTCCTTCGTTTCTTCCGGACTTGCTCGGCACGCGGCACGGTTTGGCAAGGAAGCACCGGGCACAAAGTCAATTTGGTGTTCAATCCCTCGGATTGGTGGCAAGCCGGGTGGTAGGTCTTTGGGCATAATATCCAGAAATTCGGACAACAACAAAGACACCTCGTGTGGCACATTACTCGGGTCATGAGAAGTAGATAAACAAAACGGAACAAGAAAGAAACATGGAAACTTGCCTTTCATGACCTGTTGCAAATCATGCCGTCGGGCTAAGAGTATCCTCGGCTCACACTGATGTGATCGAACTCACTTCGAACACGAGGATCCACCGGCACAAGTTCACACTCGGATTGCAATCGGGGAAATGGAACTCTTTTTGTTTGATTTTTGTGTTTTTGGATATGAAGAGCAAATTCCCTCGGCCTCTCACTTTGGGAATCCCTCAACTCGAACGAACTACCCTCGGAATCTCACTTTGGGGTTCGAACCTTCGTTCCTCGGCCTCTCACCTTAGAACCACCTAAGCATCTCACCTAGATGTTTGAAAACTAAGCATCTCACCTAGAATTCGGGTTTTGTTTTAAAGCAAACAACAACTTTGAAAGGACAAAGGCTAACTCATTATATTGAACTTGACTTGTCTTACAATGGGAGGATACAAGGCTTTATATAGCCACAAAACTCAGCCTAGAAACTCCCTAATTAAGTGCTAGAAATATCAAAGATTTATCAAAAGAAAATGCAAGAAATACAAGAGTTTTTCTAGGAATTTCAAACACATAAATGGCCACAATTGGCTTTATTCTTGGATGACTCTTGAATCTTATTCTCTTCACTTGGACAACACATCAAGGATGGAATAATCATGTCTTGGACGTCCATATTGAAGGAGAAGAAGACCATTGAACTAACTTGGCCTCCATTCAATGTATGTGTGTGAAGTTGCCTTCAAAGTTTGGTGTAATGTTGACTTGTGACCTTCACATGATTAATACATAAATTCATGCATAATAAATAAATAATATGAGCATGGTATGCTTCATGAAATATGTATTGGTTGGACGTGCATATGTTTTGTATAACCATCTTTCATGCCTCCATGCATGATCTTGCCCAACAATCCATACAAGTATCGTAGTTGCTGCAATGTAGGGTCATTTTCACCCTCTTCCTCTTGGAATCTCGACTTCGTGTAAACTAGAAAGTTGTAGATATTGAAAATACCTTTCAAATTAGTACTCATGGGTATTTTAATTCCAAGAATTGTCTCAGATATAAGCGTTTTACTGAGAGTGCGCAAACCTGACAACTTAGCCGGAGAGAGTAAAAGTTGGCTTGACTTGGACATGTTCAAAGCAAGCATTTTCGGATTATTTTCTATAAACTTGGCTCAGTTTTGGGCATGATCTCCAACACATAAGGATTGATTTCAATAGGTTCCGGCTCAGTTTTGACTTGGACGGTTGTGGCAAAGCGATTGGTTCCGGTGTATTGACGATGATTTCTTTTTCGGGGAGGATCACATCACACACCGTCCTTGAATTACGGGGTCCGAAGATGGCAAAGGTGCGCTCGTAGAAATGATGCGGCCTTTACTACCTTTGGACTCAGTAGCATGGACAAGAGGGGCGGTGTTCCGGGATTTAGAATTACTAGCACCTACAACATCGGGACTCCTAGGAGGGTCCGATGTTGCCGGCGCCTTAGCGGACTCATCTATAGATTGTTGCCTCTTCCGTTCCGCATAGTCAACCAAAATTTCGTGCGGAGTCATAGGCAAAAGCGTGACCCGTTTTCCATTATTATGAAACATGTACCGATTAAGATAACCATCATGAAACGTTCGACGATCGAATTGCCATGGTCGTCCTAATAGGACATGTGTGGCGTCTATCTTGATAACATCACAAAGGACCTTATCAACATAGGCGCCAATAGAAAACGTCACCCAAGCTTGTTGTGTGACGGTGTCACACGCCTTATCGGAAATCCATTGGAGTCCGTAAGGTGTTGGGTGGGGGTCGTAGGCAACTTGAAGTGTTTTACCACTCGTTCGTTGACAATATTACAACAAGAACCCCCGTCAACGATGAGAAAAATGCTCGTATTATTGACCAAGCAACGAGAGTGGAAGAGATTCTCACGTTGATCAATAGGGATAAACTCTTTAATAGCCAAAATACGACGAGAAACAAGAGCGAATTTACCGGGTTGTGCCGGGGCGCAAGCAAGCTTGTCGTCACATGGTTCCATTCCAAAGTGCGGGTCGGCGTCTTGGTCATCCTCAATGATGATATCGCCATCTTGATGATCATCTTCGTCCTCGAAATATAATGGGTCGGAAAACAAAACCCGTTTTGGTGTTTGGACAATCACGTTGCACGTGACCAAAACCGCTACACTTGTAGCACACGGGCTCCCTTGGGCGAGCCGCCGGTGAAGGTCCTTGTTGACCTCGAGCGGGAGGCGCCGGGCCCGCGGGCCCGCGGTTTGGTGCCCTCTTGTTACCCGCTTGCCTATTGGATTGACCCGTCCGTTGGGCTCCTTTGGAAGCGTCGGCATCTGGAGAACTAGGCACATCTCGAGTACGTGTGTTAGAAGAATAAGGATATTGACTCGAGGAAGAATTATACCTTGAATACCGAGGCGTCTCAAGTTGTTGCTTGTAGAGCTTCATGGCGGCATGGCACAATGCTCCCAAATATTTATATGGGACAATCTCTAGCGGGCGCCGAATGAAAGCATTAAGCCCACTCATGAATTTTGTGCGAAGGGCGGAGGGAGAGGCCGAGACGCCGGCCTTAATGTGCATGTCCTCGATTTTGGCCAAGTAAGCCACCGGAGTAAGGTTGCCTTGTTTGAACTCGGCAATTTGCAACCGCATATCATTCTTGAAGTCCTCGGGCACGTACTTTTTGGTCATGACATAGATCAATTGCTCAAAGGTCGCAATCGGTGCCCATCCTCGCCTCTCACGGGTGATCTCATACCGGTTTCACCAAGACTTGACATCTCCTTCAAAGTAACGAGTTGCCGCCTCGATTTTCTCATATTCCTCCTCATAATGACAATGTTTCAAGGCTCGTTTCATATCCTGCGCCTAATCAATAAAAACACACGGATCATATTCACCATGGAAGATAGGGAATTTAACCTTACCTTCCCTACGCGCTCGGTAGGGGTCTGGGCGGGGCAGTGGAATGTAGGCATCATCGGCACGGGCTCGCCGGTGGCGCCCATGAACGGGTGGTTCATGCCTAGGTGGGTTTGGTGGAGGCAACCATTCTTCACCTCGGTCTTGGTTCTCATAAGGGTCTATGATGGATGGGTGCCATGGACGGTCATGTGCCATCCGTTCCAAGTCGGACTCATCACCGGAGAACTCGGTGAAGTTGTTTTTCTCATCATACTCATCAAAGTCAAGGGTCGTCGGTTGCCAGGTTGACCGTTGGCGACGGCGTCCGGAACGATCATTCTCACGACCATGATTTTTGGTCGAGTCGGGACGGTAACGTGGATCTTCCCAGGTTCAACGGTCGGTGCGGGGCACACTCGGTGGAGGTGGAGAAGGGACATACCGTTGGTGTTGAGGCTCATAATGCTTGTGCCGATTTTCCGTATCGACCATGCGCAAGTCATCTTGAGTCGGGTCGGGGAATTCTTCGTCCTCTTCATGGGACTCATTTCCGTCAAGAGGTAAGGGGCGTTGGCATTTAATGACGGACGCAAGCCGGAGACCGTTTGATGGTCCGGCTCCCAAAATTCCCTTGCCTCTCCGTTGTGCATCGGATGTGGAAGCATTGATCATGGTCTAAATCGGAATTGTTGGGGTGGGACATTGGGCAAGCCGTAGGGCCTTAAGAGCTTCTAACTCTTGCTTCAAGGCAATGTTTTCTCGGGTCAAGGCATCAAACTTTTGTTGTGCCTTCAAAGCTTCCAATTCTTGCCTTATGAAGTCATTTTTGAGGGACAACGAAGCATTTTCTTGAGCCAAAGGTTCATTGGACTCTTGCGGACCAAAATCCTGAGAAATTTCCAATTCAACGTTAGTCATTGCTCCAAATCAGCACACAATTGCAAGCAATCAAATGAGCAAGATGACAAGTTAAGTCAACTTTACCCAAGTTCAAGTGCATTATCGGGTTCTACTTTGGGGAAGGCCGTTTAGCGGTTAGGCAAGTAAGGCAAATCCAACAAAATTGAACCAATTACACACAAATAACAAGTGATATTTTGCAAACGTATGTAAGAAAATGGAGAGACAGAAGATGGACGGATTGTTCAGTCGGCAAGCTTTGCTTGCTTTTGGTCTTTGACCGTTTTGTAAAATCCGATTTTTCGGATGGACCGGTTTGCCGGACGTCTTTTCACTTTTGTTTTTCGTTTCTTTGAAACGTTTTAAGCAACACTTTTCTTTTCTTTTTTTTGAACACAAATCCGTATTGATGAAGAGTTTTTGCTTTTCTTGGAATATCAAATGCGAGATATCTGAACTTTCGTTAACAAAAATACCCCAACAAATTTGGTGAAATTAATTAACAAAATTGTCGGATTTGGTTGGTTTAAGAAAAGACGGGTTTGATAAATGATTTGATGGCAAACCAAATATCTCCTCTTTTTTTTCTTTTTTTTCAAATTGTTCAAAGGAAAAAAAAAAATTTAAAAAATCAGGAAAACCGGATGAACATGATGAACAACATGAAGAACAAATGAAGAACATCATGAACAAAAGGCTAAATAGGTTGAAGATAATAACGCACAAAAACAAGAGTAAAGAGAACTTAGCTTTGATCCCTTTGCTCTGATGCCAATTTGATGCGTCATTGGAGGTAACCAAGGATAACTCCGGATCTAGATCAAGCAAAGCTCCAACTACTCCTTGATTCTTTGTGCATCGTTGTATCGTTAGTGATCTAAAAGGGCAGAAGCGATGAAGATGGATGGAGTAACGAAGGTTGATTCAATCTAGAGAGATCGATTAAACCTTTTTGAGTGGATCGAATATTGATTCTTAAGAAGAATCCTCGAATATGGATTTCTTGGATCAAAGACGAGATCCAAGGAAGAAATTTGAGAGATAGAAGGGAGGTTTGATGCCCAAGCTAAGTAAGAGGAAATTTTTCTCAAAAACTTAGTAATATTGAACATGAAAAATAGGTGAGACAATATATCCCTTATACAGAGAGTCTTGCCTACCTATGGGCCAACGGGCCAAACAAACATACATAACGAAAAGCCCAAAAAGGGAAAAACCCTAAAAGATAAGATCAAAGGGAATATTATGTAAGGAATATCCCTTTTATTACATAAAAAGGAAAACATGAAAAATATAGTCCGAAAGTAAGCTAGCTTCATGCCATGGAGTCGGAAGACGAGACATGCTGCTAACGGGCCTAACTGGCGTGGACGGGACCGGTAGCCTATGCCATGGTGGTGTAGAGACACGACATGCCGGCAACGGGTCCAAGTGAAGAAGTGGTGCGGGCGATGATGGAGCCGGTGGCTCGGGCAATGGCCTTGGCTCGGGAGCGGGTGAGCGGTCCATCTAAGTGAACCCTCAAAGCCTCGTCCTCATCATCTATGGTCAACGTAAAAGGGACATCCAAGGGCGCATCACGTTAGCAAGGGCCGATGTGCCCCATGCTAACTGATGGGTGCTGCTATGATCAAATACGAAGGTCAAGAGTTCCCACTTGACCTTGTTGCCCGTCTTGTCCATAAAAAGGGTGTATCCAAGAAACAAGAATAGCCAGACAGACGCAATAGCATGTGAATTACCGCCTCCCTCTATCAAGGCCTCCATCCTGGACTGTATATATGTTGTATGAAATCCTCTATTCGTACGGATAAGATGCCACTTGTCTTCTTCCCAGTCCCCAAAAAGGTGAGATGTTGCATCCCGTATCTCCGGCCAAGAACGAAAAACCCCCAGGTCACGACCATCTGTAGGAAATCCGGTAATGTGAAAAATATCATGCAAAGTGATGGTCATCTCCCCGAACGACATGTGAAATGTGTTCGTCTTAAGATGTCATCGCTCTACAAATGCATGGATAAGAGCATGGTCGACATTACTCATCTGGACCGTAAAAAGCGAACGCAACCCCGAGGTATCCACCAAAGATCGCCACTCTGCATCCGCTGGGGCGTCCATATAAGTATGTAGCAAAGCATTTAGGGATGTTGTGGTTCTCCGAACTCTACGTACATCGGTCTATTCAATAAAATGAAGATAATTATCAACTTATGAAGTTATGGATGTCATTTGTTAATAATAATAATGAATAGGAACTTACGTTGGCCTCCAGATCCATCAAAATATCTTTTGCATTATGCGTTCCGTAGTCGACCAATGTATCGGTGGCGAGTGGTTGCCCGGTATGAGTATCAAGAATATCATGTGGCCATGTATTTGTTGGATTCACATCGGGGTATGAAGCAGAACCCGGTGGACCAACATGTGATGGACCCCGCATCTGCTGAAGTATGGCGAGAGGATGGATGACCGAGGGACGGTCGCAGTAATGATTCTTGAAATGTAGATGGTTCAAACTCTTCGTTCGCTGGGATCTCCTTCAAATCGAACCCGCATGGGATTTGGGATCTACTAACATCCCCGAGTATAGCCGACAGACGAGGAGATGAGATTTGGGGTGTAGGGTCAGTGCCAATTATAAACGGAGGAGACGCGTCGAAACAAAGCTGTGACAAATCATCAATGTTTTGTGTCGTCGACGATTCTCCTAAACCTAGGTTTGGGTTGCGACCCGACATATGAATAGTAGGTCTATTTTGAAAGTTCCTACTAAGCTGTATATTTAAAATTTATAACTTAGGAAAAGAAAATAGATTTTGAAAGCATATATAGTATTTCAACTTATATTTCTTCTAAAATATATGAACTTACTAATTCCAAGTTACTTAAATTTCTTCTAAAATATCTCAACTTATAAGTTTCATGTAAATTTCTAACATGTACTAAATACTAACTTAAAATTTCATCAAAATTATACTAACCTAAAATTCATCTAAAATATACTAACTTACTAACTTAAATTTCATCTTGTATAAAATTTTATACTAACTTAGAATTTCATCTGAATTATACTAACCTAAAATTCATCTAAAATATACTAACTTACTAACTTAAATTTCATCTAGTATAAAATTTTATACTAACTTAAAATTTCATCTAAATTATACTAACCTAAAATTCATCTAAAATAAACTAACTTAAATTTTATTTAAATTCCATCTACATTATACAAACTTAAAATTCATCTAAAATATACTAACTTAAATTCATCTAATATATAAAATATACCAACTTAAATTCATCTATATATTAACTAAAATTTTCATTTAAAATATACTAATATTAATTTAATCTAAATCAATATATTACAAATTTGATTTAAAATTACCGGATTTTGCGCATCTTCATGTATAGAGGCATTTCCCGCACAATCCTTTCCGCACGCCTCCTCCTTGCAATCTCCCTCTCAGCCTCGGTTTGTACCATTATCGCGTAAAACTTTTATAAAAAAATCGTCTTAGCTAATTTCTTCCTCTCCCTCTCAACAGCTTCAGTTTTCTTATTTTTTTTGGTTTCGGGGTCTCAATGCTCTCTCGCACTAAGAATGACAAAGGCAATTTATAGCCGGTTATGGTCGCTCACGGGTAAACAACAACATCGGGAAGGAGAGCATCGGGAAGAGGAGAAAAATTTACGGATTTAAGTTTTGGTCTCTCGCACTTAAGGTGCGAGAAAATATTGTAGAGATTCCTTTGCAAAAAGCACTGTACCGAGACAGTGCTTTTTGACTAATTTTTTGGTCTCTCGCACCTTAAGTGCGAGAGAATATGCTCAATTTTTGATGTATTATCGGGAAAGACATATCATGTCCCGATACAGTTTTTAATTTTTTTGAAAGTTTTTTACTCTCTCGCACTTATGGTGCGAGAGACCATATAATTATGGGTCTGTATATCAGTAATATTTGGGTCCGTATAAGAGCCTTGTTTTCTAAATAAGGTTGAAGAAACTCCCAGTTTCTGGGATAAAGATGCCCCAATGAAGTTGGTCATACGGTAGCATGTGACAGAGTGATCGAGGTGCAGTGATTTTCTCGGGAAGAGCTCAGGCATAAATTGTGTGGGAGAGCAAAAGATATTGGTCAATGCTTTTCTGCTTTAAACTGTCCCGACGTTAGAAATTCTCGGGAAGGGTTCACGCATACAATGTGCGACGACTTTGTAACAAGCCCTTAACCATATCCCGTGACTAACTCCAAATCCCGCTTATATAAAGCATGAGGCATGGGGAGTTCCCACTAGTATAAATTAAAGCGTGAGGCGTGAGGCTGCAATTGAAAAAAATTTACCCTTAACACAGTTCCATCTCTACGTATCTATATTCCTCCAAATATCTATTTTTATCCATACTTTGTAACGTTGCGATATGGTTCAAACCAAAGCACAAAGAGAAGTTGTGTGCGAGGAGGAGACGTGTCGATGCGATCGCTCGAGAAAATACAACTATCCACGCTCAAGCTCGAAATCCTGTTAATTTTCTTCCAATTTAGACATCAAGCATTTTTAAATATTGTAAATATTTTATAGTTTGGATTATATTATGAAATGCATGTATGTTAAAATTTTGACTGAATTAGGCTCTAGTATTTACATGCAATTTATTCAAAATATTTTAGTAATTTAGTTTGTTGGTGAATTAGATTATATATATATATATATATATATATATATATATATATATATATATATATATATATATATATATATATATATATATAATTAGATTAGAGCTATTTACTAGTTAAAAATTTCACTACATTAGGCTCTAGTATTTACATGCAAATGAGATGCATTTGTCGTATTTAAGCTTACATGTTGGTGTTGTAGGCGGTGTCTATGATCATGATGTAATGAAATTCCTCTCATACTTTGATTGATTGTTCATGAACAAATGCAATGTCTTGCAAGCTTCCAACGTCACACTCCTTGAAACCGAAAATGAAACTTTTCTCCACCAACATGTTGAATATTAATTGCGCCGGGCTCATTACTCCTTGTTTTAACTTTTGAATCTTCACCC
Source organism: Fagopyrum tataricum (assembly GCA_002319775.1). Lineage (NCBI taxonomy): Eukaryota > Viridiplantae > Streptophyta > Magnoliopsida > Caryophyllales > Polygonaceae > Fagopyrum > Fagopyrum tataricum. The sequence goes on from CM008285.1 coordinate 33,070,800, forward strand.
GTGCATTGTATACATGTTGTCTCCCCGACCAACTACCTTCATACTTTTGTCTCAACATCTCATGCACAACATTCGGTGTCATTCCGGCCGTTGTTACCCTTTCCACATCGAGATATTGCTCACTCGTCAAACGGCCAGAAAAAGCATGACCTTCTAGGTGTTTTGGTAATTCGTAGTTATGAAAATCACATTTAAATGTCAACCGCCACACATCTTTCACTTGTTCATGCATATCCATTTATCAGAAATGGATAAGCACACTTCTTAGAATGAATGCGACGAGATTTTACCAGCACATTATTTAAATTGACAACTTTTCTCCTTTCAATTTCCTTTCTCCCGGATTGTGCATCATACCGTAACTCCTTGTTAAAGAAGTTTTCCTTGACCGTTTTATTGTTAGCATCATAAAATATTTTGTCGCCTCATCCCGAGCTCAAGCAATCATGGAGTCCCTATCTAATTGCCACCATTGGTCGGTTACGAATATCCCTGAATAATCGAGTTCTTCATTTTGGTCAAATGAAAAACCATCATAAATCTAAATAAAATAAAAAAGAAATTAGGATCTACACAAATGAAAAATACAACATGATAAATTTTAAAAATTTAGAAATACATAATATATACCATATACCTGAATTTGACCTTCATCACTACATTTTTTGTCCGAACTACTCGAAGACATCGTATAACAACAAAATCACTCAAATTTTAGCTACCTCTCTATACCTCGGTAAAATCACGTTTCATATAGATAAGCTACCGAACCGTAAAATTCAATTAATGACCGAGCTGTAAATTTTAAATTTTAAACTCCCGCATTATATGTGCGTAATGCTCAACTACGACCCACCTTATAAATACGCCGTTTGAGCGGGACGAAATAAACATTTTCAAATTTTACTCTCGCACAGAGATTATGCGGGAGAATAAAAAAAAAAAAGAAATAAACATTTTCAAATTTTACTCTCACACAGAGATTATGCGGGAGAATAAATAAATAAAAAAAAGAAGAAGATGATCTTACGCATTTATTGTGCGGGAGGTTAAACTGAAAAAGTTAAATCCTATGCCTCCACGCTATACATGTGGGGGAGGGTTAAATTTTCAAAGTCAAAAAATACATTTATGAGGGTGGTTATCAATATTAATTGAAAAATAAATTTATGGGGGGTTATCATTATTAATTGGGGGTAAATATCAACCCCTTATATCTGCAACCAGGTCAAGATGGAGTTAGGAAGAAAGACAGTGACATGAAACAATTCAATTGAAAACATGGAACCGCGGGATACTGTCCAACCAAATAGTGGGCCAATCTGTATCGAGGTATGTCCGCCACTGCATGTTCTCTCTTTACTGCACGAACTAATACTTGAAAAGGAGGTAGCCATTCATTTATGTCTATTGGTAAGATGTGTGTATAAAACGCATCTATCAGCCATTCTTCTCAAAATATCTCTTTTTAATATTAACTGTAGGAAACATAGATAAATCAAGTGTTAGAACTCCATCCTTTGTGCTCTTGGTTTCCACCATTGCTCACATAGCAGCTCTATTCCTAGTCCTTGTTTATCTTCTTCATTTCCGGGAGGGCCTTGCTTTGAGAAGCGATGTCAAGCTCAAGATTTACAATCTAAGTAATTACTATCTGTTCCTAATATTTTCAAGGCTTAAATTATATAATGTGTTTTTCCTTGTATATTAATTAGGTGCATCCCTTTCTTATGACTGGCTGCATTGTCCTTGTTGGGGTCCTGGGGAAGGTCAGTTTCACTGTTTCAGAATACAAAGTTTGCAAATTGAGTTTTTGTTAGTGATCTGGTTTGTGTGATGAAACAGCGTTTCTGTTGCAAAACACACTACCTGCAAGTAGAAGGGCACAAAAGGTTACACACATGGCGCTTCATCTATCAGTTCTTATCATTGGTCGATAGGAGTTTTCGCAGTCATCAAATTCCATCAAGAATTTCAAAGGCCACACTTCTATACTCTTCATTCCTGGCTTGGCTTCATCCTCATTTTCTCATATTGCTCGCAAGTAGGGTTTTCAATTAAATGCATGCATTCATGAATATATATATATATATAGGTTTTGTGTCTGGAATCTGAAATGTGAATTTTGATGTAGTGGGTGTATTCATTCTTGTGCTTTGCATATCCGCAATTGAAATCGTCAGGAAGATCAGCTATTGTTCCATGGCATGCGGTGGGAGTGCTGCATTGGCCTTTTTCTCCGACACCCTCTAAAAACATATCTTTCACTGACCTTTTCGTTCGGTAGCGAGTGTTTGAGCTACAACGTCTTCGGTTATAGATTCATCTAGTTGACAATTTAGACCAAAATTCAGTACACGATTTGTAGCTACAAAAGTCGTTTCACAATCATATTGCAGTATTGAGAACTCTTTTAGCTTCTTTCTTCTTGAATACGTTTTTGTAATATGTGACTTTTCCTAATGTATACGTCATTTAGTTTTTACTGCTTTAGAAGTTTTCGGTTTAGGAGTATAAGACTTAGGAGTTTTTGACTTCATTGGGGTTTCAAAAACACCTAAGCCTTCCTAAGCCTAAAACTTTCAAAGCAGTAAAAACTAAAAACTGTATGCTTTAGGAAAAACCACCGATTACAAGAACGTATTAAAGAAGAAAGAAGCTAAAAGAGTTTTAAGTACTGCAAAATAATTGTGAAACGACTTTTGTAACTTCAAAGCGTGTACTAGACTTTGGTCTTAATTGTCAACTAGATGAATCTATGGCTTAAGATGTTGTAGCTCAAACATTCAATTCTGGTGGAAAAAGGCCAGTGTAAGATAGGTTTTACAGTGTATGTATGTCGGAGAAACGGGATGCCAAGTCGTCAGCTAGACGTTGTAGCTCAATTCACTGGCTTGCTCCTGCTCGTGTTTGGGGTCACTCTTTCAATCAAAGTCTTGGTTCCTCGCCTCTACCACCACTCTGCCTGATCATCATTTGTTGTCTCCCTACGATTTCAGTTCAAAACACCTCTTGTAACGTTAATCAATCCAAGTAGCTCGAGCAGATGTTAGAAAAATTTGTATCAGCCTAGTTTCTATACTCATTTCGCTCTCTTAACAAACTTCAAATTCTTTAAATTGGGTTCTCAACCGGCTCACTCTCTGACCCCTTCAAACAAAACAATTAAATTGTACTTTAATATAAGGTTTTTCATCGTCGACAAACACAAGGGTATTTAGGTACCAATCAACATCATTTTACATTCGAAAGATTGTAATAACACAAGCGGGGTAAAGGCTCGATACTCCCCATTCTCAACCGAAGGGAGTTACGTTTGACAAACAGTAATAAGGAAAGGAAAACGACGGAAAAGGATATAAATGGTAATGAGTGAAAGAAAACCACCAGAAAGGGTATAAATAGTGTTATTTGAGACCTCAATCCAATGGGTTTGGATCCTAGAATATAAGAAGTTTGAATATATTCTCCTTAGATTATTTCACTTATATAGGATTTATAATATTTGCCGATCTATCTAACTTTAAAACATGATGTTATGACGTACATACAAAGAAATTTAGCTTTTATTTTATAAGATAGGGAATAGAGCAACATGTTAGCATGGTTTATCACATGCTACGAGTGGCCATGAATTGACTTCTAGTCAAAGAGAAAGAGACTGATAACATACACATTAAATTCTCTACTACCAATTAGAAGATATATGGAGTTCCTTTGATTGGATATATATGCATAGATGCACCCAAATTGTCCGAAACAAGAATATACGAAGCTAGATATAAATCTAGATACAAATAATATATGGGGTCTCAGAAGGCTTGGTACTATGAAGAGTATGGTCCTAAGGAAGTTCTACGCCTGGGAGACTTCCCTTTGCCACCATCTCCCAAGCATAACGAGCTACTCGTCCAAGTTCGCGCAGCTGCGTTGAACCCTATTGATTCCAAGAGACGCCAACACCCCATTTTCCCTTCGGATCTACCCGTAAGCACTTTGAGACTATAGGTCAATCATTATGTTACATACTCTCTTGTTTTTATTCTCGCACTTTACATAAGCTATAATAAACGTGATAGATGGATGAATATGAGGCATCAGTCGGATAAGACATGGTCCATCATTGGTTGACAAAGTTATATTTGAATTATCGGGTTATTTTAGATCAGGGTAATATTTATATTTGATATTAAATAACAAGGGGTAATATTTAATTCTCAATATTTGATATTAAATAACAAGGGATAATATTTATTGATGCCCC